>SDVV010006481.1:0-18426 GCA_016164225.1 Gammarus roeselii
ACCATACATCATACCTTGTCTTTTGTCTATTCCAATCGCCTACAATTATTTACCTCCGCGTTCGTGCAATTTTTGACTTAGTCAGATATCATAACACCTACACAATATCAATCATGCACCTTAACTTGTAGCTGCTCTTGTTATAGTGTCACCAACCAATAACACCATTTGTGAAATTCCCGGCTCAATTATTATTGTTTCCTTATTTAAAAATAATATGATGATAAACATTGTTTGTCTTCCTTACAACCTTGCTTCACCTTTTAACGTATTTATAGTAACCTTTATACGAAATTCATAACAACATGACAGGCAGTTAGTAACCAGAATATGGATCCCAGAGCGACCTCTCCAGGTTTGGCCGACCCGGAAAAGCGCTCTTTCCAGAACATTTCGCGACAGGAATACATTTCTCTCGTCGCCACGTGACCATCCTTAGCTGCACCACCAACCGACCCATCTGCATCCAAGGCAGCTGTTCAAATTCTTTTCAGAAGGTTGCATGTACAGTAGGGAAAAAATATTCGTTTATGGTTAATCCACAACTGATAACAAATTCTACTTTTCCGAGGTGGAATTCAACTTCGAGAGGAAATTTCTTGCGGTATTAAATCTGTACAAAGTTTTCTAATGAAATATATCATATAAACTTCCGAGGAGCTCAAAACTCAACCGGAACTTCGTCATCGAGTATTTTCCTCTATCTTCAAGCATCAATCCCAACTAATTCCCGCCCCTTTCTATCCGGACTCGGAGAGAGGCTCCTCATCGGATGAAGAAAGCTTCTATTAATCTTGACTCACAAGGGCACTTTGAACATAGAAAAGGCGTCCTCCTCTTAAAATTATGTTTTTCGTAAAGCAGCGAGCTCTTTTCGTGAAGAAGCAAGCTCTTTTCGTAAAGAAGCAAGCTCTTATCGTGAAGAAGCGAGCTCTTTTCGCGAAGAAGCGAGCTCTTTTCATGAAGAAGCGAGCTCTTTTCGTGAAGAAGCGAGCTCTTTTCGTGAAGAAGCGAGCTCTTTTCGTAAAGAAGCGAGCTCTTTCCGTGAAGAAGCGAGCTCTTTTCGTGAAGAAGCTAGCTCTATTCGTGAAGAAGCGAGCTCTTTTCGTGAAGAAGCGAGCTCTTTTCGTGAAGAAGCGAGCTCTTTTCGTGAAGAAGCGAGCTCTTTTCGTGAAGAAGCGAGCTCTTTACGTGAAGAAGCGAGCTCTTTTCGTGAAGAAGCGAGCTCTTTTCGTGAAGAAGCGAGCTCCTTTCGTGTAGAAGCGAGCTCCTTTCGTGTAGAAGCGAGCTCTTTTTGTAAAGAAAAGAGCTCTTTTTGTAAAGAAGAGAGCTCATTCCGTAAAGAAGCTAGGCTATTACTCAAAGATGCGAGCATCTTTCTCAATAAACGAGCCTCTTTTTTAAAAAGAAGAAGCTTCTTCCTAAAAAGCGAGCCATATTTTTTTTCGTGCCCTATCTGAAAAAAATTAGCCTCCTACCATCACAAGCGTAGCTTCTTGAACAAGAGGGACTTCTCTCGAGAAGAGCTTCTCGCAAAAAAGTGCCTCCTCTCCCACTATCCGCTCAAATAAATCGAGCCTCCTCACAAAGAAAAGTCTACTCTAAAAAAACATGGCCTCCTCTCATGAAAGAACCTTCTCTCAAAAAATACTTCTCGCAAAAAGACCTCTCAATAAAGGAGCCTTCTATCATAATAAAGGACCTCTCAAAGTAAAGAGCCCGCTTTAAAAAAAAGAGCCTCTTTCTCCAAAATGGTCGTTTGGCAAAAAAGAGCCACTATCCAAACAGAAGCCTCCCATGAAAAAAACGTGAGCTTTCTCTCAAATAAGAGATCAAAAAAGAGGTACTAAAGATTTCTCATAAGAGGCCCAATTCTCAAAGAAGTGCAATTTCTCGAGCATCTCAACAGAGACATTTATCAAAAAAGAGAACCACTTCTCAAGGAACAGAGCCCGATCTCAAAAACCGCAGCCTCCTTCCATAAACAAGAGGCTTCTCCCAGAAAATGGAGCCTTCTCTTGAAAAATTAGCATCTTCTCAAAAAATAAAGCTTCCTCTCAACAACAGAGAGCCCCCTTTCATAACAGAAACTCTTATCAACAAGAGAGCTTCCTTTAAAGTCTCCTCAAAAAAAAAAAATCAAAAAGGAGAGCCGCCTTTGAAATAAACGCGAACTACCCCTAGAAAAAGCGCCTCTCAAAAAAATCAATGTTCAAGCTCCTTCTCAAAAAAAACAGCCTGCTGCCAAAAGAACGAGCTGACTCCTCAGAAAAAATAGATCTTCCTCCCCAGAGGAGGAAGCCCTCCCTCTCTCCTCGACTTTCAAGAATAGCGCTAGCTAGAGTCCTGCTATCCTCTACAGGCCACCTGGGGCCTAATCAGAGATTAGAGGGGAAGGCTGCCGGGGCTCTTAAGGACGGCTCAGCGACAGATGGATTATTTCCGAGGGCGGAGAACACAGGCGCGTACCCGAAGACGGGGACGAGCGCAGGAAGCGGTCGCACCTCATTTGAAAGTTTGATTCAAAAGAGGTTCTACGATGTTTTTGCCGGCACAGGGCGGTGGACCGATCGCCACTCCCCTCATCAATTATTTTTCGAATTCTTGGGTACGCGCCTGAATGAGTATGTGACGTGAGTAGGGGAGGAGGAGGGATGGATTGATGGGCTAATGTGATGTCATGAGTGGTGCCAGGCTGCACGTAGCCTATCACGCGAACCAAGCATAGCGATGATATGATGGAGATCAGTAAGGTCGTAAGGAAAGGGGAGATAGTATTCTCCTGCTGCACCTATCATCCGCAGCACAAGTAGAGTGTGCCCACAGCTGTGGGTTAGGTGTCAGCTACGCTGTGACGGCAAAGACATTCCAGATAAGTATCATACACAAAGTATGTCTGTGACATGATAGAGGTCAGTAAAGATAAAAAGAGTGATAGTAGTAACGTGCAGAGATGGGCAAACTCAAACGATGGGTGAATGCAAGATGCGAGTGATCCTTACCTGCGACACAAATGAGTTCAAGTAGCAGAGTATACACTTGACATCGTCCAATACCGCGGCGGGACGATCACTTCTCTCCAAGCATCCACTGGAGGCAGTTTGAACGTAGAACAAGCGACACTTTTCCACTCCTGCTTCTTGCATACTATATCACCACTAATGTATCATCTTCTGTTTTCATCGGACACAGTCTAGTGCCAGCTCAAAGAAGCTACCGTGAAGAGTTTTTAAAATGCATTATACGGATTACTGTACTCTGTCGTGAGGACTCCAGGGCATGCACCAGTGGCAGGTTTCCTCGCGGCCTCTCGAAAATAATAATTACTTCTTCACTTTTGATGAGAGAAGTGAGTGGTGCAGACTCATCTAACCACTCATCTTGCACCAATCAATCCTCCAAAGGGAGTTCCACTACTCGTCAAGGGTCAAACCAAACAGAATGTGTTTCAGGCATTTCATATGAGTTGCCATATGACCTTCAATATTAACACTAATACGTCGTCTCATTTTTGTCCAAACTCAGTTAAGCATTGATAAATACGCTCGTGAAGCGAAAATACATGTTTAAAAAAAATATCCAAACGATGTGGTGTTTACGAGGAAGCAGTAACACTACCTGATCAATTGTTCCTCCCCCTCGCCCCTTGAGTTGAGCGCCAAGCCCAGAGGGCGCCCGTTGCCCGACACGCCGGCAGGGCTGGCGAGATAACGCAAGCCTTATCAGGAGATCTTTCCTGTACACAGGGGCAAGCTTACACTGTGGCGTACACAGGACACATACACTAGCAAGGACAGTGCTGAAAAGTGGCGTTTGGGTAATGCTACCGGCACGTCAAAACATCATCGAGTACACGCAAATAAATCAATAGCAAAATCATAAAAATTTCAAACCAATTCCGCAAGTAAGTCTCAATTAAAATTATAAATGTTTGACATGAGTTCCCAAAAAAAATTAAACGAACTTCTGCTCTCCATCTGCAATAATATTTCTTCCAACCAATATGAGCATGCTGAAGTGACCAAAAAAATTACATTTATTTCAAATATTATTCGGTGGGTTAATGCTTCCGCAACTACTTCAGGAGACAGCAACACACTACGACAATTAACTTGGAGAGAGGCAAGGAGTCCGAAGCTCCAAAAGGACACAAAAAGACAATACCTAATGCCTTCTCTGTTAGATCCAAAACCCATTCCACGACTTCAGTGTTGGCAGTGTTTAAAATGGGAGGCGACGCATGACGCAAATAATCAGGCTAGGTTCGACTCTGAATACTGAAAAGTGGAGCCATGAACTTCAAACAAGGCACGGCAACGGCAGTATAATTAGTTACTTAGAGATTTCAATTGAAGAGGAAAATTTACATTAAATCCCTCGCATACCACATCGGTGAAATAAACTAACCTGGATTCAAATCATTACCGCCGTTTTATTTCAGGAAGACAATTTAGCACACGACTTCAAGTAGCAATCATGGTTGTGAGCGTATTTCTTGACCACGATCCGCTAATACTCAACCTGCCAGCTCCTCGCAGAAGCACATTCTTCATAGGGTCACAACGCCCCGTGCAGGATATCGAGTGAACCGGTCCAATAGAGTCTGGATCCATACCCCCCCCCCATTTATTAAGGAAGGTGAGGCACGGCAGGTTGCAGCGCGTGGGTGCTGGGCGACACCCACGCAGCAGGAACACGCGAGAAGTGGCGGGTATGATGCACGGCGCGAGGTGCCCGCTGTCAAGGACTGAGAGACGTGGAGAAGAGGGACCATAGACGGGGCCCGCCCTCACCTTGACGACGTGTCTCAAAGTGACGTCACGGTGTGGTGGCGCAACGGGGGAAGGAGGTAGACAAGAGGATAAAACGATTGTTGCTCAAATGCAGTCAAGAAATACGTTACGTTGTTCCCGGATTCGAGAGGCTGGTATGCAAACATGAGTGGGAAGGCAAGTAATGCGGGTTAGGATTTAAAACACTAAAATTTGTGGTCGAATAGAACTTTTTCTTCAGAATCCATGAGCCAATTTACGTTGCAATAGCATCATCGGAGAAGTTACTCTAACAACTTAAAATAGCCCACTCTGCAGTTAGTAATTAGTGTCGGAATGTTCTCCAGCACATCATTGCGCAAACAGTATCATTTCTAGCAGGTCAAGAAGCCGAGTACACGATTACCATAAAAGGCCTCACGACGAGTGCACACGTGTCCAATGTCACTAGACATGAGTCGCAAGGTACAAAAGAATACCAAGAAAGTACTACAAACTATGACGATCACCGCTTGGTTGGCCATGGAGTATCACTACTGTAAACAGGCCGTCTGATCAGAATGCGCTGAAGACATGGCAGAGGGTGTCATGTCTCCTCCAGACCACCGCCACAACGCGACTCGCATCCAGGATGATCGATTGGGCCAATGACCCACCGGTGACGGTGCAAATAGGGAGCGTCATTGCCGCAGCGGACACGGCTGGCCAATACCGGCCGCTCGGTTGATTGGGTTGGATCTCACTAGTCAACATGAGTGTGAGTAGACCGTATGTTACTCTGAACAAGTGGCCTCACACAATGGTTTCCAATACAATGAGGTTACTCTGAACAAGTGGCCTCACACAATGGTTTCCAATACAATGAGGTTACTCTGAACAAGTGGCCTCACACAATGGTTTCCAATACAATAAGGTTACTCTGAACAAGTGGCCTCACACAATGGTTTCCAATACAATAAGGTTACTCTGAACAAGTGGCCTCACACAATGATTTCCAATACAATAAGGTTACTCTGAACAAGTTGCCTCACACAATGATTTCCAATACAATAAGGTTACTCTGAACAAGTGGCCTCACACAATGGTTTCCAATACAATGAGGTTACTCTGAAAAAGTGGCCTCACATAATGGTTTCCAATACAATAAGGTTACTCTGAACAAGTGGCCTCACATAATGGTTTCCAATACAATGAGGTTACTCTGAACAAGTGGCCTCACATAATGGTTTCCAATACAATAAGGTTACTCTGAATAAGTGGCCTCACATAATGGTTTCCAATACAATAAGGTTACTCTGAACAAGTGGCCTCACATAATGGTTTCCGATACAATAAGGTTACTCTGAACAAGTGGCCTCACACAATGGTTTCCAATACAACGAGGTTACTCTGAACAAGTGGCCTCACATAATGGTTTTCAATACAATAAGGTTACTCTGAATAAGTGGCCTCGCATAATGGTTTCCAATACAATAAGGTTACTCTGAACAAGTGGCCTCACATAATGGTTTCTAATACAAAAAGGTTTTTCTGAACAAGTGGCCTCACATAATGGTTTCCAATACAATGAGGTTACTCTGAACAAGTGACCTCACACAATGTTTCCAAAACAAAATGTAAGGTTACTATGAACAAGTGGCCTCACATAATGGTTTCCAATACACTATTTCCTCAAACATGGCAATTCAAAGTCCTATAATAACCGCCACCCCCCATTAAAGCAAATTCGTTAACTTTCAAACCGCTATGGTTACATACAAGTCCAACTAACCAAAAAAGCCCTGATTCCACCATGGGGTAAACAAAACCCTGTCTCAACCTTGGGCGCAACAAGTAGCTGCCACCACCATGAGTCCAGCAAGACCCTGCCTCCATCTTAGGCCAACATAAAGTCTTAAACTCTAGTAGGATGCCAAATAGACCAGAGGCCAACAAGGCCCAGCCTCCACAATGCGGTCAGCAAGGGCCTGCCTCCACCATGGTATTAACGAAGCCATGCCTCCATCATGGAGTCAACAAGTCCATGGCTCCACAATGGAGTCAACAAAGCCATGCCTCCGCCATGGAGTCAACGAAGCCATGCCTCCGCCATGGAGTCAACAAAGCCATGCCTCCGCCATGGAGTCAACAAGGCCATGCCTCCGCCATGGAGTCAACAAGGCCATGCCTCCAGCATGGAGTCAACAAGGCCATACCTCCAGCATGGGGCCAACAAGGCTTTGCCTCCAGCATGGGGACAACAAGGCTCTGCCTCCAGCATGGGGCCAACAAGGCCTTGCCTCCACCGTGGGGCCAACAAGGTCCTGCCTCCACCGTGGGGCCAACAAGGTCCTGCCTCCACCGTGGGGCCAACAAGGTCCTGCCTCCAGCATGGGGCCAACGAGGCCACGCCTGCAGCGAAGGCCAACAAGGCTCAGCATCTACTATGGCGTTGTCAACAGCCCTGCCTGTATCATGAGGCCAACAAGTCCTTGCCCCCAACATGGGCCAACAAGGCCAGGCCACCACCAAATTCATCACTTTGAGACTACTATGATCTAAAGCGAAGCCCTTCTTCCACCATAGAACCAACAAGGCAGTGCCTCCGCCATGGGGTCAACAAAATGACTTCATTTAGTACGTCAACAAGGTCCTACCTACCTCAACCATAGGACCAACAAGGTCCTGCCTCCACCATTGCGCCAGCAAGGCCCTGAGTCCTTTGGGTTGCTGGAGCCACGCTACGGAAGGTCCACGAGGGCCGCCACACAGACGCTGGACGATATGTACCTGCTTTCATCTATCACGCGCGGAGTGCAATGCACTTGCGAAAAAGCCGCACAATTCTCACATAATGTTCAGGTAAGGAAGCAAAAAAAATAGCCGAGTTATTGCTGCGTTGAGCGTCATTTGCGGAAGGTGGCCCTTAAGAGTTCCGTAGAACAAATACTCGAAGAAGAGCATTCGTAGAAATGAAGTTACAGCGAGTCATGTTAGGGGCGTGGTCGCGACACTATTGTGAGACAGACGACGTCTTCAACAAGCATGACTGGAGCTTTCAAACATGTACATCAACTGAAACTCATGGAATGCAAGAGAAGACTGGAAATAGGCAATAGCTGTCCGGGAACATTGCCGGTTGAGGGTTAGGTGCCTGTTACCCAGCATATGTCCATGTAACTAGAAGTAGTAACTGGCCGGACACCATAACCCGCTGACAAACCGAGTTGAGACCAGGGATGTCTCCCTCGCATGGGGCTCGTGAGAAATGAACGGTGGAGGTATCTTTGTGACCACAAAAAATATGGCAATGCGACAAAAAAACGCTAAAATTAATTTATTACAACAGCCGATCATTGGATATTAACTATATTCGGAGTAAGATTTAATGAAGGAAATGTTCGAAAAAACATTTGCAGTTGACTGAAAAAAAACATGGTTTCTTTACGCGGTCAGGTAAAATAGACGTTTTAGGGGCGTCTGGCTACGAAAACAACCCCCAATGTGTTCGGCCGAAAAAAATTGAAGTTAAGATATTTTCCACAAGGAGAGATATTGAAATTATACTTGTATATGTGCTGTAGATACGTTCGAATTAATGTTTATTCTGACCTCATAAATGCTGTTAGTAACCTTGATATACGCTTGGGTTGCTCAGCAATCAATTTCGTGCCGCGCTCCCATTAACTGCATCTTCTCAACAAGAACAGGATTAGAGCGTCGGCTGCCGCGCTGCACTGGCATTAGGCCAGTGTTGTAGCCAGTAGCAGCAACTCCCTACCACTGTAGCGGACCGTCAAACAGACGGCCAACTAGCGTTGGGCGGATCGTCGAAGATGGGCTGCTTGAGGCGTCGGCGTTTGGGCCTCGGTTTAGCGGAAGAACTTAACTCCTTATTCACGTGTGCGGCCTCGACGTGGACGCAGCCTGTACGCGCCTGAGCCCCTGACTCCATAGCAAAACACCAGACACCAGAGCGGTAACACATCTTTACGTTTTTTTTTTGGGTCCTGAGGGGAAGTGAACCAAACACCGGCGTTCCTTACCCTGTTCAATCTGCAAGCTGGTGACATACAACCTAACTCCGGTCCCAACGCTTACGCATGTCCCCCCTGCGGTCGCCCTATCATACGCCGCGCTGGCGCGGGACTCGCACGCACAACAAAAAACATGCTCCGGTGCCCACAACAATTTACATCAGCCATGACCGCAGCCGCAATCAGCTAGGCCAAAAACTGCTCAGCGACGGGCTCGACGCCACACTAGACTTTTATCTTAACAACCTTGGTCCACACGCCCATCAGGACTCTGACTAGCATCTTCAACCTCTCCATTCCACACCTGGAAACAAGTGGAAAACCATACCCACCTTACCCCCTTGCCCCCCCTCCAACAAAAAACTCGCATAGCCAGACCAATTTCTTTCTCTCCTCCCGAATCCCTGTAAAATTTTGGAAACTGATTGTGAACAAAATATGCATACGGCCATATCCCCCTTTCCTCTACACAGCAGTTTAATGACTCAACACTCCGCAACCACTCTTCACACCAATCTCCCAGACCAGCCACAAAATCAGTAACGAAAATAGGCCAGCCTCACACCTCGGTAAGCGTCAATAATATTTGTAAGGCCTGCAACACGGTTCCAAGACCCGTCCTCATTAACAAAATGCTCGACAAACAATCAATCTAATGCACTATTGCCATTAATAAGGCATTTCACACGATTCCAAGACTCGTCTTCATTAACAAAATGATAGACAAACAAATCCATCCAAACTACACAAGACGTGGCTTGCTAATTTCTTCACTGGATGACAAGCACAGTCTACAAAACCTGCAATCACGAACACGTCCCTTTTCCAATGATGTCTTACAGAGCTCCGTACTCTCCTCCACTCTTCGGCACCTTCAAGCACGACTGCCCCCGTTCCTCTCCTCCACTCTTCGGCTCCTTCATGCACGACTGACCCACACCAACACATACCAAATACCTACATCAGCTCATTACACAACACTACGTCCTCTCCTCCACTCTTCGGCACCTTCAAGCACGACTGACCCACACCAACACATCTCAATACCTACATCAGCTCATTACACAACACTACGTCCTCTCCTCCACTCTTCGGCACCTTCAAGCACGACTGACCCACACCAACACATCTCAATACCTACATCAGCTCATTACACAACACTACGTCCTCTCCTCCACTCTTCGGCACCTTCAAGCACGACTGACCCACACCAACACATCTCAATACCTACATCAGCTCATTACACAACACTACGTCCTCTCCTCCACTCTTCGGCACCTTCAAGCACGACTGACCCACACCAACACATCTCAATACCTACATCAGCTCATTACACAACACTACGTCCTCTCCTCCACTCTTCGGCACCTTCAAGCACGACTGACCCACACCAACACATCTCAATACCTACATCAGCTCATTACACAACACTACGTCCTCTCCTCCACTCTTCGGCACCTTCAAGCACGACTGACCCACACCAACACATCTCAATACCTACATCAGCTCATTACACAACACTACGTCCTCTCCTCCACTCTTCGGCACCTTCAAGCACGACTGACCCACACCAACACATCTCAATACCTACATCAGCTCATTACACAACACCTCAAATGCAAAATCATAGCAGCCCTCCAACAATACATGAACTCTCTCGAAGTCTGGCTGCTAGATAACAGAACAGTGAGTGAGCACGGCATCTACCCTGATGTCACACCCAACAACACTCCCATACCCCGTAGTCCCACTACCACGATCCTTCGAGAAACTATAACACCCCATCAGCACTGAAGACAAACCTACACATAACGTGACCTTACCACAACTACCTATGGCACACACAGGGATAAACTACAACACGATACAAGAAAAAAATCTTACTCATCATTTCCTACGCATACACCGCCTGGTCCTTCGACCTTGCTTCCACCCACACACATCAACTTCCTCAAAACGATACAAACGACCTCACGCATTGCAAAAGGCTGTACACGGACCGCAGCCATCCCCCATCTACATGAGGAGACCATGGTCCTTCCTCTCGACCATTATCTTGACGTGGGAGGAACATAATTCTTAAAACAGATTGTGGCTCATCCCTGCCATCCCCTACTGAACACACGTCAAAGGCACCTGAAGATGCACGACTCTCCGGCAGCACACTGCGACTCCCTTTCAGAGAAATGAAAGGACAAATCGTACACTTTTCTTGGTTAATATAAATGGTTTCGCTGCAGGCAACATGGTCCCGGTTTTACTCCAGGCAACATGGTCCCGGTTTCATTCCAGGCAACATGGTCCCGGTTTCACTCCAGGCAACATGGTCCTGGTTTCACTCCAGGCAACATGGTCCCGGTTTCACCCCAGGCAACATGGTCCCGGTTTCACCCCAGGCAACATGGTCCCGGTTTCACTTCAGGCAACATGGTCCCGGAAGTAAAAGGAGAACTGATATAATCAATGCATTGCGTGATGGATCAAATTTGACCAAGTAGATCACAGTATACTATTCTAGATAACGCTGGAACCCAAGGAAATGTTTATAAATGGATCAATACTTTTCTTAAAGGCAGAACGTGGAGTGTGGTAGGTAATGAGGAACCTAAGCACCAGGAGATATCCTTAGTGGGGTGCCACAAGGCACTGTGCTTGGCCTTCTGCTCTTCAAAGTAACAGCTAATGGTCCGAGCAAAAACCGTCCACATTCACTGGTCTCCTGCTAATCGCATGATAACTGAGTTCTAAGCATATCGTAGGATACAAGGGCTGCAGAAAATCTTCCAGCTGATCATCTATAAATCTTTGTGTGGGCTGGCATGAACAACACAAAATTCAACGACTCTAAATTTAATTCATAAGATAGGTGGAAATATTCTGACCTAGACACAGCTTTTTATCATTCTAGCAAGACGCAGCCACTGAAGAAAATGAATCTTGCGTGATTAAAGCGTACAAATGCTAAACAATGTTCTCTTTTCAATGAACAAATTGCCAGGCCAAGACTTTAGAGCAGAACACTTTGTTCCAAGAGATAAAAAGGCCTATGTTCGACTCCCAGGAAACAAGTAATTCCAATTCAACTAGTTATCGAATATCAACTAGTTATAGACTATTGCTTTCCCCTCTGAAGCCCACATACGGAAGAATCGGGAAAAACTTGAGAGTGCATGAAAGCTTTACCTCAAAAAATAAATATGGTCAAGGAAATGGATTAGTATGACGAGAGAAAGCCTTTAGGTTATATTGGAAAATTATGGAAGGCTACACGGCCGCAGTCAACGAAAAACTGGTCATGAAAAGGGCAATGAGAAAGGAAGCAAGGATTGGCAGAATGAGTTACTTTAGAGTTAAAAAACTGATGTGCGGCAGAGCAATGCAAATAGTAGTAGCATTCAACCGTTTCACCTGCCTTGCACATCCATTATTCAGTCGAATGCCACTGGGAATACGTGATTTCAAACGTTCGCCGAAAATGTCCGTCACAGCAAATATGTTCAACTTCAGAATTCAATCGAGCAAGTTCCTCAGCTGTGTTCCTGATCTCCTCTAATCGGCGGATACACTCATTGTTGGTACAACTTTCTACTCCAACGCGACGCCAACCCGCGATCCGACTGGCGGATGTGGCAGCAACAAGCAAATACTGATGCTACAGCCCGAGTGGAATAGATCAAGTGGCAGCTATGCTGTGACTCGCTGTAACAGCGAAGAATCTACGAGTATCCATGTAAGTAGGTATTCCCCTTCCTAGAAAACACAGCTATGCACAACACAGACGGCACAGCTCTTGAACTAGCTGACCATAGAGCCAACACGGTCATGTAGAGCAACCCACCGGAGGTGAACGTGGAGAGTTGGGCACGTTTCATCAATCCGGATGAGGTGCTGGCACCCCACGGTCCTCCAGTCATACCAATATAAACTGGAGAACGCATCTCCCGATGTCTGACTGCGGTACCGTAGTTTGCCTAATAGGGTCGATCATGTCATAACGTCCAACCAAGCGATTGCACCAGACAGACTGGACCATTATATCATGTCTGCGTGATCTATGCGCGAAACAGCGTGGACTTGCGCAGGTCTAATATAGATGGCTTGCGCCGGTCGTAATGCTCTCGACGTGCACATGTCTGTGGGTAGCCGAGCTTTCGAGCTAAGACCCGGCCGTAGCGAGGGATAAGCAACAACTTAACCCTCGATGAGACGAGCCGCTGCTATGGTGTTCACACCTGCGGCGGGCGGAGTAAGGTTTGATGTCATCGTAATATTCGCAGTCAATCATAATGTGGTTTTCACATGGCCTCATAATAAGTACTTGTGATGTCATTCATCATGGCTATGGAAGAGTGCCAAGTAGAAGTGAATTACATTTTAAACGCGCTTACCTCGGCATGCCATCACATGCGCGCTTACCTCTGAGATGGCATGCCGTAGTGCATTTGATGGGTAATGTTGGCGAGCACCATAATCTATCGCAAGGATGGAAAGAAGAGTATTGACGTTCAGTATTACTTTATAGGGAGACATCTCACGACTGCTTTCTACGTTGTCGCATCGCAGATGCATACATTCGGCCTTTCGTGAGTCAGGTGAGTATTACTTTATAGGGGGACATCTCACGACTGTTTTCCACGTCGTCGCATCGCTGATGCACACAATCAGCCTTTCGCAAAAGCAAACCCGAGGTGGAACCAAGAAATTGTTTTAACACAACGTACATCAAAACAAAAGCTTGCGCGGGACACGAGTCTTTGTTTACGCAGGGGAAAAGCGGCAGCAGCAACGCGGTAGTGCATTTAATACACTCCTCGGCGTTGCAACCAGGGCCCAGACCCACACAGCACGCTTCTGAGTTGGTCTAAAATTAAACTTTCAAGACGATATGGTGTCGAGGTTCATCTTCTCCTTCGCTGTAGCACAAGAAGCTGTGAGAACACAAAACATCGATGGCCTATGCAACGAAGATAACGAGAGAGATGTTTATAGTCCATGGATGGTTGATAGTAGAGTTGTTGCTTCTGTGTTCCACCGGAGTCTCAACGAAGGTTGATAGCAAAGGTTGTTCATATTCGAGGGAGGGCTTGGCAGGGGGCGTGTTTATGCACCATGGAGAGCTTGGCAGAGTGTGTTTAAACTCCGAGGAAAGAAGGGGGTAATGTGCTTCACGAAGGACGGTAGAGGATGATGTGCATACTCCATTGAAGGCTTGGTAGGGATGATGCGTATACTCCATGGCGGGCTTTGTGTTGTTTAGACTCCAAGGAGATGAATCAAGATGCATATAAGCATTATGTCATATAAGACGAGGCATCAGCCAAATACAGACACGTGATGGATCGCCAACCGCACGTATGGAAAATCCGAATACGTGCTGTGCTGTAACTCCTTTATTTACTTATAGTTAGTCTGGACCAATAGACACATTCAAAAGAAAGCCAACACCGCTACAGTTGACAATATACTGAACACCAATTACCAACACATACAAGGGACGAGGACAGGTGTGGCAGTAGTCGACGATCGAGGAAGGTGTAGTGATCGATGAACGAGTAAACTTTAACTATATGAGCTACATACTAACTTAGATAAACAACGAGTAAACTGATATGAAAACGCGGGTAACAAGGCACACAACCTCAAGATATCTAAAAAGAAACAATATAATCAACACTAACTAGGCTGAGTCAATCGCCAAGGGCTCCTTTACACCCATTGACGGCTTCTCATCAGCAGACGAATGGCTTGCTTCGAGGTAGTAACTTAGACACGTCTTTAAGCCTCGATCATTCAGTGAGGAGTCAACTCTCTGCTCAATACCCTCACACGAGTGGGTTGAATATAATTCCTCATTTTTACTAGCTACACGAACAATTTCTCAGTTTCTCAGACCGCCTTGCATACAACTTCAAATATACGTGCTAAAATAACTGCTTCCGACGGTAAGCAAACTTGGGTTCCCAAAGATTTAAAGGCCTTGTATCCCATCAAAAAAAATTTTTTTTACGTCATTTAGAGTACATTAGTTTCCAGTTCAGAGACTGTTTCTAATAGCCCTACATGTTGTACTTAGATTGCATAAAAATTACCATTTGCCAGTCTCAGGCAAGAAAATAATGCTAGCGATAATAGGCTGATAAAAAAAAGCTGTTGGCTTACATCCAATGAATCAATTGACCAGTTATGTTAAGAAAGGTAGCTGATGAACAATGGCTGTTCGTGTCACGTGGTTAATGTCTGCCTGCTGATTTTCTTTATGAGCGTGACCAGTTTCTGACATCAAGAAATTGTGATAGACGTTCTAAATCAACTTGTCTCACCATGACACTCCCCCATCAAGGGGATGAGCAGCATACGCTGTACTCTGAAAATGAGACCCCAGCTGTGGAGGCGTTAGCTGTAATAACGAACTGTTCTGATTTCCGTTTCGATGGGTAACGGCTTAACAGGCTTGTGGTAAAAATTAAACATGGGTGACATAATCGGAGAGGAACATGCAGAGACGATACACTGTAGAGGCCGGGTGCAATTACACAGAACAAAAGGTGCCTCAATACAGGAGGGTTCGTAGACTGGCAATAAATCAAACGAGGTGAAAAATATCGAAATCTGCAGGTTATACAACAGAAGTTGGGAAAAACGTACAATGTAGTTAATAAAAAGAGTGTCAAAGCGAAGAGCTATAACAGCGCCCCAAAGATCTCCCGATGTTTGGCATGATAAAAAAAAAGACAAATTGGTCCCTCGTTGGTGTGTATTTAATTCATGCAGAAAGGCATCATATTTCCTACCTCTGGATAACAGATGCACGGTCACATTCCCACCTCGTTAACCATTTTCCTAGATAAGCCTATCGTCGTGGCAGTAAACCTTTTAAGCAGTAAATCTAGCGCATACTACCCATCAGACAAGTCATGCAAGGCTGACACCGTGATGAGCTCTTGCACCTTCTACCAGCGACAGCCATGGCGAGTCACATCTCAAATCACAGACAAACATAACTTAAAAGATAAATAAATAAAAGAAACATTGCCAGGCCAATCATGCATCTATTGTAGAAGGAAATTTTAAGTTTATTAATTTGGTCCTTCCAAGGCACACTCATCTAGTACAGGTCTATCTACTCGACGAACCCGGCAGTACAGTTGGTACCTGCACTCCCGCCTTTGGCCTTGACGTAGCGGAAGCGATTACAACGCTGGCCTGCACCTACTACCTGACAAAGGTAGTAGATAAGTGGTCAGGTAGACCTACCTGCTGTCAATTGACAGAGTATCGATAACAGTGCTACCTGGTGCCCTCCTCAACTGCCAGGGACAGCATGAGTCAGGTCAGCGAGGCTGCACAGCTAACGGAGGTGCGTGCTATCAGGCCCATAGCAGATAGACGTACTGTAAAGGCCACCGAACTGGTTTGGAAGTTTTACTATTCAAGCAAGACCAAGAACACTAGGCATGCATTGTTTGACTCAGTAGATTGAATATAAGGTATGACGTGAGATGTATGCAGGAAAGTGATCCTGCGATGCCGTATTTGGTAAACAGGTTACATGCTAAACTCCACACGGCCATATTACCGTTCATGAACGGATCAGGGTCAGTCAACAATCAGACAATGATGCGCTTTCGGATAGCACGCCCCTACACAGATAAAGATTCGGTAGCTGAACCAAAACTGACACAAACAAAACTTTGATTTTGTTGCAGCAACGAATCAATCGAAATTTTTGCAGCGAAAAAACTTACGTTCAATCTGTTAGGGGCGCGGTTAGTACATCAACGGAAAGATAAGAAGCCAAGGAAAATTTCAAGCTTTTCGGAACCGCATTTCTCATCACTACGATAAATTCTTGGAAAAAAAATCTATGTACAGCTCAGCTAATAAAAACCTTTTGTCTTGGATCAACTTTGTTTTGCCATATTGACTGGTGTAATGAAGGCTTCGTATGTTTGAGGCGCATATTTTAATTGATTTTGTTTGATAGTTTTACGAGAATGTTTCTTCGATCCCCTCTAGGTTGGCGGCACTCTCTCCGGAAAGAGCTTTGATGTACAAGGGCGGCATCGCTGAGCCAGGATCTGACAGGCGAATGTAGCAACAATTAATCCGAGTATCCAAGTAACCATGGCCCGTACCAGTCTGGAGCCTCAATAATAGTTCAAAAGTGACCAAATTTGTAAAAATAATCAATAGATACTTGATTTAGTATTAGAAATATAAACCAAAAGTTATTTATCAGACGTTAAAAATGTGCAACAATATAAAACTGCATGCGCTTTTGTATTGTTGCATTATAAGATTGATTGCGACTGAATATTTTAGTTAGGAGTGAAGGAATCCCTTCCCAGGTTTTTTGTTTAGTAATTTTGTGATAAAAACATCATAAAGAATTGTGAATACTTAGCGCAATTGAAACGAGAGGCTTTTAAATGAAGACCCACCCATGATCTTCCCCAAGGCAATCTTGAAAACAGGTACACATGTCGACCCCTTCATTCTCTTAATATACAACCACTTTATTTCATGCTGTAACATTCACACGCTACATAATTTATTGTTACAATTTAAACTACTGTTTTTGAAGTACTCCGTTTTCACAGAAGATCGTTTCTTTTCCAGTCCATGTGGTCTATTCTCTGTCTTCTCAGAGGCAGCGTCAATTTTTTCTTGACTCGCTATCAGCCTTCGCAACACCATCCAGCATCCCTTGAGCTAGTTATTTCTCATCCTCTGTAGCTGCTCCTCTCTCTTCTAAGTCAAAGTTATTTCTATATCTTCAATCAATCATCCTGTTCTAGTCTTCGCTTGAGATCTTCAGCCTGTCTCTTTCGTTGCATTTCTCCTCTTTTTTTGACATTGGTTATCTTTTGCGTCATTTAGTGACTGCAATGCACATAGTAGCTTTTAGCAATTTTCGGCCAATCTAAGTACAAATGGTGATTTTTCGAGTTCATATATTGCTCCGCGTGAGTACTCGTCATGCTTTAGTTTTCTATCTCTTGGGTTGCCTCTATCTTGTTGACTTTCAATGTTTTTATTTGACCCAGGCTTGCCTGCTGGGTGGGTCAAACCGCTGCCTTCTTTACTCTCCGTACCTTGCAATCTGCAGTTGAGTCTTGCGATTCTCACTTCTAGTAAATCTTGCATTTGATCTCTAATGTCCCTCTTGTTTTCCTTCTTGATATTCTTTCCAGAATCAACCGTACCAGTAGCGTGTGTCCCTATATTATCACCATATCAATCGTGGTCACCGGCAGCCTTTTCAGTACCCTGGCTGCCGATGTCAACTACAGTATCCTGACTATCATGGCCAAAATACCGTGACCATCAGCAGTACTTTCATCACACGCTGTTTGGATAGCTTATTGCCAACCGTTTCGTCTCCTTAAGATCGTGACAGGTCACACACCTCCCACAAAAGCATTTACATTATCTTCCGAGCATAACATTTCGTTCTAATCCAGAATCGGTGAATATTGCACACGATTGGCAAAAAACAAATGTCATGTTATGCGCAAACAATATCGGCATTTTCTTGTCTTATGCGAATGTGAAAGTTCCAAGATGCCTTCCTCGTTTCACACCGCGGATTTTTTTTATCGTAGCAGCCTTTGCTATTAGGGCAACGACACATGAAA
>SDVV010006482.1:0-18426 GCA_016164225.1 Gammarus roeselii
AGTCAGCGTGTGCCTGCCAATAAGGTGGCCGACCCGCTTGTGAACTCCAACGTGGGTAAGTCAGCGTGTGCCTGCCAATAAGGTGGCTGACCCGCTTGTGAACTCCAACGTGGGTAAGTCAGCGTGTGCCTGCCAATAAGGTGGCCGACCCGCTTGTGAACTCCAACGTAGGTTGGCCAGCGTGTGCCTGCCAATAAGGTGGCTGACCCGCTTGTGAACTCCAACGTGGGTTGGTCAGCGTGTACCTGCCAATAAGGTGGCTGACCCGCTTGTGATCTCCAACGTGAGGTTCACAAGTGTAAGAAGAAAAAACAGGTCTTTTAGCCTAAACTGGGTTGCCTTTTGATAGTAAGAAGATTAGTTCTGAAGTACAACGTCCAAGATAGCATCTTGTGTCATTATATTTTATGTTTAAATATATCAAGAAAGGGAAAGTTTGTTGAAAGAAATACATTTAACGATGATACTCGAAACGCCTCAAATCAGCACCTGAAGAGAAAGCCACCGACCCACGGTGTTGATCTGAGATTGTCACAATTTCATTCCTCGTAAAACCAATTCTGACCGGCGCCATTGCTGAACACCGTTTTGCAACGAGCAGGTACCAATGCCGGGCATCTTTTTTACCGTGCCAGTGCCAATGCCGGGCACTAAATTAACCGTATGGGTGTCAATGCCGAACACCATTTTTTCACGAATATACTGGTGAAAGTGCTATTGATGGGATCTATTTAGCGGCGATTTTGGTAGAATATGTCGAGCCGTGACTTAAACGTTTTGATTGTCTCGCTGTTGACTACTTCCTCGAGAAGTCAGTTCCAATCTTCGACAACCCTATACGTGAAGAAATTGCGCGTGATATGGAGTGTGAAACGCTTGCCGACCATTTTGTATCCATTATTCCTGGTCACTCTATTCGCATCTAAAGTGAAAAGGCTTGCTCGCTCGACGTTTTCCTTACCCTTCATAACCTTCCACACTTCGATCATGTCACCTCTGACTCTACGTTTCTCTGGCGAATAATAGTTGAGTTCGCGCAGTCTCTCTTCGTACGATTTATTGCGCAGCGAAGGGATTAGTTTGGTAGCTCTACGTTGGACCTTCTCTAATTTAATCATGTCTCTTCTGAGATATGAAGACCAAAATTGGACGGAATACTCAAGGTGCGGTCTAACAAATGCAGTGTATAACATGCGAATACTATTTCTGCTCATGTACGAGATTTTGCGGGATATCATGCCTATCATTTTATTGCCTCTTTTGGCTGTATCGTTATATTGCTTGCTGCTTTTCAAGTCGTTACTGATAATGACATCTAGATCTCTCTCTTCGGTGACAGGTATCAGTTTATTTCCGGACATTAAATATTCGTGTTTAGGGTTATGGTTACCAATGTGCATAACTTTACACTTGTCGACATTGAATTACATTTGCCACTTTTCTGTCCATTCAACAATTTTGTTCAAGTCTAATTGGATCTGCTCACACTCGAATTTGGTTTGCACTTTTCCTCCTAGCTTGGTATCGTCTGCAAACTTACCAATGTTCGAGAGTATGTTGCTGTCGAGATCGTTTATGAATATTATGAAGAAAACTGGACCAAACACAGATCCTTGGAGCACGTCGCTTGTAACTTTACCCCAATTTGAGGAAGCTCCATTAAGTACGACTCGCTGCCGTCTGTCCGTGAGCCAGCATTTTATCCAGTTATTGAGTTCACCTCGAATACCGATGCTGTGCAACACACTAACCAAGCGTTTGTGAGGAATTTTGGCGGAAGCCTTTTGAAAGTCAAGGTAAATGATATCGATCGGAAACTTGGCGTCGTGAAATTCAATTGTATTCCTGAAAAAAAAGGTTAGTTAGACATGAACGATTGCGTCTGAAGCTACGCTGAGAGTTACCTATTAACCGATTTAATTCTAGGAATTCCGTAATTTTATCCGTGATCAAACTTTCCATCAATTTACCTATGACTAATTTGAGACTAATTGGGTGGTAATTTCCTGGACACTTTTTGTTACTTTTTTTATAAATTGGGGTGACGTTGTTATGATCGCATAAATCTTTCCCACTGCCCGAGAGGCAGTGTGGGCCTGTTAACCCTAGCTTAAGTTACACGATGGAATCCCCTGCCTTGTATATTTTTTTATTTCCCCCACAAACGGTTTCTTTTAGCAAACGACAGCAGTCCGTTTCCATATTACATTACATGACCAGGAGACGTTAACAAGTGTAGTGACATTTGGGGCATCCTGTTAAAATCGACGATTCAGCATGTGTGGCCGGGATCCAGTAACGTAGAGAGGGCCGTGTTTAGCTCAGGGTAACCCTAAAAATTAACCGACAGTTGGGAGGAGCCTGTATATTAGTTAACGATCCAAGTTTATTTTGTGTGCCAATGAGAGTCAAGGTATTGGGACACCTCGCCCCCTTGGGAGTGACTAAATTGCAGAGTGGTTCCCTTATTGGAGGATCATTTCATACACATAAATGCAAGGCCCTCCCATAATTTTCAAGAGTAGAAGGGTAAATTGAATGGAACCGCACACTTCTTAACTGAACAGCGTGGGTGGAGGTAAGCCCGATTAGAGCAGCGATCGAACACTCGGTGTGATACTTGGCTAGTATTGCGCTTCCATATTAACTGTTTTATATTTCCTCCAGCGTTTATTTGCGTTCCATTGGTTGTTATTAACTTTGTGATACTTTGCTAGTATTGTACTTTCATATTAACAGTGAAATATTTCCTTCAGCGCTTATATGTGTTCCATAGGTTGTCATTAACTGTGTGATACTCAGTATTTATGTATCGTTATTGTATCTCCTACAGGGTGGGTTTTTGCTGTCACTTACATCGTTCCTTCTTTTTTTTTTGCTGTCACTTACATTTCTCCTTTTTGCTGTTCGCTTTTCTTTTCTCCTTTTTACTGTTCAATTTGATTATACACAAAATACACTTTCGTTCTGTTGTGTCTGTTTATATCACAATCATTAATCATGCTCGTTTGAGAGTTAACCTGTTGACCTATTACTTTGTTCTTAATTCAAACTACTATTATAAAATAACTAGTGTCATCATTAAAACCTTCCCTCCTTTTACCTTATTTTAACAACCGTAAATAAAAGCCTATAATAACGTTGGCCTCTTTCCATTGAGAGGGGCAGGTGCCATTTGTGAGAGATTGGGTGAAAATGTTTGCTAGATGTTCGGCAATTTCGTTCATAGTCTCTTTCAGTATTCTGGGATGAACTTGGTCTGGACCGGGAGATTTTAATTCGGCAGGGGAAAAGTTCACTGTGCTGATGGCTTCGATTTGTCTATGGGCCATGATATCCTCAGGGTTAGGAATATCCGCATTCTTTAACGTAAATACAGAACAGAAAAATTGGTTAAGCAGGACACTCATTTTAGCGTCGTCAGTTTTTAGCTCACCAATATCATTTTCAATAGGGCCAATTACGGATCTTGAATTTTTTTGCTCTTTTTTTCGTAATCCTTTTTCTTTCGTTTCTGGACCGTCTTAAAAATCCGTCTGCTGATTTTGTATTCATTTTTTTGCAGCATCGTCGTGTGGGGACTTCTGTTTATTCGAGTGTTTTGCTTTCTTTTGCAACTGAAGGCGCTGCAATTCTCATTTCAAGTACTTAGGGTGATTGACTGCTGTTCGCCTGTTTTTTGCGAGGGACATGGTCATCTTCAATATATTGAAGTGCACTCAAAAAAATGCTTAGCGATTGATTGACATCTTGCCCGAGGGTTATATTTGCTGACGCCATTGCTTTTCTTAAGTTATCAAAGTTAGCTAGTCTGAAGTAAGGGACTTTTTTGCGGTTAATTGACGTTTTCAATTCGAGCTCAATCATAAAACGGATACAGTTGTGGTCGCTATTTCCGAGGGGTTCGCCCAATTCGACGTTCGTGGCATGAGAGTCGCTTGCACTAAATATAAGATCAAAAATATTGCTACCTCTTGTTGGATGTCTTTACCATTTGGGTCATAAACTTATCGTCAGCAAAATCAATCAGGCGTTGGCCAGTGGCCGTACATTCTTCTGTTTCCCAATCGATGTCGGGAATATTGAAGTCTCCAAGTACTATACTGTTTTGTGTTCTGACCACATCGACGAGGGTGTTCTAAGATCGATATCATCTGCGACAATGCTCTTGGGAAGACGGTAAACTAGTGTGATTTGACACTTTGTATGTTTACCGACTACTTGAATTGAAACTATGTCGTGTCTGCTGCTCGGAACAGAGACTTCTATTATTTGTAGAGTATTTTTCATGAGAAACAATACTCCTCCACCCTCTCGGCCTAGTCTATCTTTATGCAATAGGGAAAAAAACGGGAGAGTGAATTCGCCCAGATACTTTCCGGTGCTCGATTTCATCCACTATTTTGTGATGGCTATTACGTCGATCTCATCGTTAATTGCGAAGATTCCCAATTCGTCGATTTTGTCTCGGAGACTTCTAGCGTTGACATAGTAACATTTGAGAGTATTTTGGCTCGGAATCCTGCCAGGAACTCTTCGGTTGCGGTCGGGGGCTGCTGTGTTACTTCGATATGTTTTTTGTTAGTGGTGAATCCATTTTCGTTGGTTGTTCCTTTATCGTTACTGCAGGGTCCGTGATTGCTACTTGCTCGGGCGGCGGCCGTTGACTCATTCTGTTGGGCAGTAATGGGGGAGTCCTGTGTTGAGCGTCGATAATGTTTTTTTATTTCTTTTCGGTGACGAGGCCAGCACCAATATTCTGAAGAATGCTTTCGAAGGTATCAAGCCCAGACGTGTTTATGCGTACCTTGTTGGTGATTCTATCTAATTCATAGATTTTGAGGTTGATCATCGTTTCCCAATAGTCCAAGAATGAGATTTGTTGTGCTTCGCAGAAGGTTGCTATGCGATTGTCTAGAAATATCATCTTGCTCAATTTGTATCTACTTTGGTTTGGATGGGCAGGATGCCAGTGCTCGCGCGATCGTTTGACGTTTGTTAGCATGGTCTTATACCTTACCCATGTTTCTTCCGTCCATGCCACCACGTCTTTTGCCCCGACTTGTAGTATGATCGGCTTAGAAGAAGGTATGTTTTCCTTTTTGATTATTCTTTCAATATCGTCAATTTTCAAGCCTGGTTTACCGAGAATTCTTAGTCGGACTTTCTCTTTTCGCTGATTTGGTTTGATGGAGGTGACATTGTAATCGCCACTTACAATGATTTCCTCTGTGTATCGAGAGTCCATTTCATCGGGCAATACAGCGAAACGGTTGCTTGTATCAGTTCAGGTGTGGCAGGACTGTCGCCCGGCCTGTGATGCTTTGCCACTGACTGCCTGCCGCCTGTTTACTACAGTTGTGTAGAGTGTCTCAGCAATGTTGACCTTTTTTTATCTATTTGATACGGTCATTGGTCTCTGGGTCTAGAGCTGTAAGTTTCTTTGCCAATTCTGAGTCTAAGTGCACTTGGAGTTCATTTACCCGATGCGGGGTATTTTTAGCAATTTCTTTTGTTGCTTCTATTTCGATGTTTATCATATCTTTGAGTTCGCGAAATTGTTTCTGCACGCTTTCTAGTTCTAATTCAACAGCTAGCAGCCTTGCATCGGCGTTAACTGCCTCTGCGTTGGGTGAGTCACCAGAAGCATGAGTCGACTGTGCTTTCAGTTGTTTAATTTCTTCGGCATGTTGGCAGAATTTACAGCTCGCTGTTTTGCACTCTCCGTTTGGAGGCGTATTACGCGTTTGCCTAGAAGAACTACCACCATACGTTAGTTCGGGAGTATACGATTGGTGGCAAGTTACACATTCTAGTTTTGCAGCAGGAGTCATCGTGGATTTGTTAAGTGAGCAGCTACAAACCGTGAACTTGGAGACAAAGTGCTACATTCTTTATCATTGTAAACAGCAGATATGTAAATAATAAATTTGACTAGATGCGGGATGAGATGATTTTTTATTTCAAATTGACCTACATAGTTTTTTTTCGGGTGAATCATGTATGACCTACATTGACGAGTTTTTGCGGGTGATTGTATGAGTCTAACTTGAGATGAAAACTAAACTAAACTCAGGTAAAAATTGTGGAAAATAAAACCCACAATGACTCGTCGGAGGAAAGTAAACTGTAAATCGTATATTGTTGGAACCATCCAGTTCAGTATGACGTGGACACATGGAGTTTTGGAATGTATGGTTTGTGACAGTGGTCCTTGATTTCTCCCCTTCCCATCCCTTTCTCAACTTCCAATAGTGTTCCCGCTCTGTGCTGCCTCCTAGATGTTTTCCCTCTGACGTATAATAAAGGGGCAATGTAATTTCTTCTATCTTGGAAGTATATCGTTCTAATATTTTCTAGTAATTAAAATACATACCCTGGTTTTTAAGATAACATGATTGTATTATGGTAAGAAAGCGTAAGTCATAGTTGTTGTAGATTGAAGTAAACCATCTTTGTGTTGAAATGTCCTGAGTGTCCGTGCGTATGTTGTTACTAACCGGCGGGCTTGAAAGATGATCGCCGCTTGAGTAAAAAGCTGAGGAGTTCAGTGCACGTTGAACCATGGCGAGTGTTGGCAGCATATGTAAAGCACTCACAAGATACAACAACGGAATTTGGATACTGATATGAAGCGACTAAAAAAAATAGGGTTAGTCTTATTGTAGCAGTAGAGAGAAACTAACCCTGCCAGTTAGATATGATGCAGTTTTTAGTATAAATATAGGTTCGTAGTACAGTTATGACTATCGAAGAGAAGACGCCACATGAAGTGGCAATTCGCGAAGACCGAAATCCCGCCAAATCCAAGTAAGTTCCCGTTGTGTATCATAATGTGTTAAATATGCCTTATCCATAAAATGTAAAAGTATGTAAAGTGATAAGGGAAAGGAAATAATTCCCACATAATGGTCCAACTTCGAACCGGATAGGAAGATCAGTGCCGCCATTGCTTTGAAAATAGCAAGCGTCATGGTGACAACGCCATCTTGGAAAATGATGTGCCCAACGGGTGTCCAGTGTGAATATAAAGCTATAGGCAGTGATATATTCATTCAATGTGCTTGGATAAATATTTACAAAGGAATTTGGGTAAAGTCATGGTATGTTATCATTTTCAAAAATTTTCAATGGGAAGAGCCAGGATTTTCCTGGCACATGGTAAATATAGATAATTGGTGCTGATGTTTTGATACTTTAGTTTTCAAGGTAAGCCTTGGTTGAAAAGTTTGAGCGCAGCACTGGTTATCATTGGAGATTACTTTGCCAAATGATGACAGCTCCAATTATCCAAAAAGGTAAAATAAATTTCATAAAATATTGGTAAACCTGATAGCAAATGGTGTCAATTTGAAGTTTGTATTTTCTTATTTGTACCTATGTCTTGTAACAAAGTGTGTGTTTTACTGACAGGTTCCGGAAATATTTATGAAGACAATTTCAATTGATAAATAGTTAAATAAAGTAGACATAGGTTGTGTCTACATGCTATCAAGAGATCGATTATAGCGTTGGTAAGAAATAATCACTTTCTTGATTGATTCTGTGCCTATGAGAAGTAGTGACTTCTCTCGTGACAGGCTTGGAAGCATTCCTGAAGGGTGGTATTTCAACCAACAAGAAGTTAATATGATAGATCGCTGGTGTCTGTAAGTCACCAAGATCAAAATCAAGTGTCAATAGATTCATTTTTCTTCTTTGTTTCTATGCCTTGAAAGGTAGTGTGCTTTTCACAGACAGGTTTTGGAAACATTTGAGAAAGGTGGAATTTGTTGATTAGTTAGTCAAATAGACTCCGTAAGTTAACGGACAAGGTAACAAAATTTATTCAGTGACGGATAAATACCCAATGATCTCAGGATGGCGCCAACCTTGGAGGGTCTCATTAGTAGCAAGGGGGCATTAAATGGCTTCATCACAACACTGCTTCCAAAGTTGAAACAGTGTTGTGATGCAGACTCCTTCAGTGCCCCTGAAAATTTAGATGCTCTTGCTATGAATATGAGGCTAGCTGGAGGGCACATCCAAAAGGTAGTGAAGCTGCAAGAGCAGATCCAAGAGATCCAACTAAATTATGAGACAGTTAGCGAGGACGCACTCTACAATATGACAGCGGACCATGTGAAAGAGTTAGACGAGGTAAGGCTGCTCATCACAAAATGCAACCGCTTGATGGATGAAACTAGAGTTGGTCCACCTAGCAACGCCACTTCATCTGTTAGTGAAACAAGGAGGGCAGCAAGAGTGAAGTTACCAACTCTAGAGATAATGGAGTTCTCCGGGACATACTCTCGTTCAATAGTTTTTGGCAATCATTCAAAGCTATTGATCTGAGTAGAAACTAGGGAGAAAAGCGCATCCAAAGTGGGTGACATAGTTCAGATCTACGACACGGGTCCCAGGCTACTATGGAGCCTGGGCCGGGTCATCGACCTTCACAAAGGAAAGAATGGTCACGTAGGAAGCATGAAATTTAAAACGTGCGGTGGGACAGTCAGTCGATCGGTAGTATTACTTTATCCATTAGAAGTAAAAGCGAGAGAATCTGCGAATGTTTCTCCCGAGTTGCTGGAACCAAGCCAGGTACCCCTGCCCGATGCGGATGACGGGCAAAGGGACACAATTTGCCGGGTCACCCGTGCCAAGGCAGACAGCTTAAACGCAACAGCTGTAAGTGAGTTAGGCGCTGCTAGACAAAAAAGAGCAGCGGCTCTAGTTGCAAGAAAGCAAATTGTCACTCGGCTACAATGAATGACAACACGCATTTTTGTCGGGCGGGAGTGTGTGGGAAATAAAACCCACAATGCCTGGTCGGAGGAAAGAAAACTGTAAATTTTATATTGTTGGAACCATCTAGTTCAGTATGACGTAGACATCTGGAGTTTAGGTATGTATGGTTTGTGGCAGTGGTCCATGATTTCTCCCCTTCCTATCCCATTTCTAAGCTTCCAATTGTGTTCCCGCTCTGTGCTGCCTTCTAGATGTTTTTCCTCTGACGTATAATAAAGGGGCAATGTAATTTCTTCTATCTTGGAAGTATATCGTTCTAAGATTTTCTAGTAATTAAAATACATACCCTGGTTTTTAAGATAACATGATTGTATTATGGTAAGAAAGCTTAAGTCGTAGTTGTTGTAGATTGAAGTAAACCATCTTTGTGTTGAAATGTCCTGAGTGTCCGTGCGTATGTTGTTACCAACCGGCGGGCTTGAAAGATGATCGCCGCATGTGTAAGAAGCTGAGGAGTTCAGTGCACGTTGAACCATGACGAGTGTTGGCAACATATGTGAAGCACTCACAAGATACAACAACGGAATTTGGATACTGATATGAAGCGACTAAAAAAATAATGTTAGTCTTATTGTAGCAGTAGAGAGAAACTAACCCTGCCAGTTAGATATGATGCAGTTTCTAGTATAAATATAGGTTCGTAGTACAGTTATGACTATCGAAGAGAAGACGTTACATGAATTGGCAATTCGCGAAGACCGAAATCCCGCCAAATCCAAGTAAGTTCCCGTTGTCTATCATAATGTGTTAAATATGCCTCATCCATTAAATGTAAAAGTACGTAAATTTATAAGGGAAAGGTAATAATTTTCTCAGAAATAAAATTGTTTATTCCTAACTAATAAATATTTATCATGCTGTTTACAATGGATGATTGAAAATGTATGAATTATTTATGTGATACTTGTATTGTTTTACGTTTACTTTACAGTATTATTTTACAGTTACTTTAAATGAACAGATGTCAGACTCCAATTGCATTTATTTTTGTTCATTATTTAGTTTTTTTTGCTCGATTGGTGCAAAACTTCTGAATTTAAATATGTATGATTTATTTTATTTTATTGATAAGTTGTATTAGTATTTACACTGAAAAATCAACTTACATGGAATATGCACAGTTGAAATTGAGTTGAGGTACTGCACGAATGCTGAGAAAGGTAACAGGCTGGTCCTTGTACAGGGCGCCTACGGTTACGGGTAGACCTGCCGCTGAGGCGAGAGAGGAATGCACTCTGGGGTGAGGGTATGGGAGCCCTCTACGACACTCAGCTGCAAAACTTCTAGCTTGTTTTTCGGACAGGCTAGACTGTTTGCGATGTATATTTTTTCAACATCCAATTCAAACAGTTAACAGTTTGATGATGATGATATGTATGATTGGGGTGATAAGTAGCATGTGCGTAAAACGGTGATTTATTTACGGGCACGAATTCAAAAAAGAAACTTGCGACATCAAACAGGGGATGGCATAGTTATCCCAAACGCAATATTTATACATATAAATTTACGGGTACGGATATCGACGACTCTAAACGAATCTAATTCAAAATTTAAGAAGACGGATATGAACGATTCTAAGCGAATCTAGTTTGAATGCGGGTCGGTTGCGCGGTAGCGACGCAAAGTCACTTCCTACGCGGGATGGAGATGAATGCAAAGCAAATCAATCATAACACCTCCCTTCTACTGATTAAAAATGGTTTTACTTGACCGACTGAAAAGAGCTCCGTAGGTGCGGCAGTCTATACCGTCTCCCACAAGCCAATGGATTCGGGATTCACACCTTACCGTCGCTCTATCAGCACCTAAGATCAAAATTATAGGGAGGATAGGAAAGACCTAAGCCTAGCTGGAGGGAGTTTACCGTCCTGGTGCGAGGAGCTGCGCACAAACGTTGTCTACGAAGGTTGACGCAGAAGTGAGGTAGTCTGCGTGTGCCTGCCAATAAGGTGGCTGACCCGCTTGTGAACTTTCAAGTGAGGTAGTCAGCGTGAGTCTGCCAATAATGTAGCTGACCCGCTTGTGAACTACGGCGTGAGGTAGTCTGCGTGTGCCTGCCTATAAGGTGGCTGACCCGCTTGTGAACTCCAACGTGAGGTAGTCAGCATCTGCCTGCCAATAAGGTGACTGACCCGCTTGTGAACTCCAACGTGAGGTAGTCAACATCTGCCTGCCAATAAGGTGACTGACCCGCTTGTGAAACCCAACGTAAGGAAGTCTGCGTGTGCCTGCCAATAGGGTGGCTGACCCGCTTGTGAACTCCAACGTGAGGTAGTCTGCGTGTGCCAGCCAATAAGGTGGCTGACCCGCTTGTGAACTCCAACGTAAGGTAGTCAGCATCTGCCTGCCAATAAGGTGACTAACCCGCTTGTGAACTCCAACGTGAGGTAGTTTGCGTGTGCCTGCCAATAATGTAGCTGACCCGCTTATGAACTCCAACGTGGGGTAATCTGCGTGTGCCTAGCAATAAGGTGGCTGACCCGCTTGTGAACTCCAATGTGAGGTAGTCAGCCAACTTCCATATCAGTAAGCCGGTTAGCTCTCTTCTAAGCTCTGTCGTGAAGTGGTCTACAAACGCCTGTGTTCATTCATAAGCCGACTGACAATCTCGTGAACTCTGTCGTTGGGCAGGCGACGAATGCCTGTGTCAATAAGATGGCTGACACTCTTGTAAACTCTGTCGTGAGGTAAGCTGGCTGGCATTCGGTTTCTATAATCTGGCCCCGAGGTATGGTATGTATAGGAGGATTATAGCCGGTTCTGATGCTTGCTAGTTAGAAGAGGATTAAAGCCGGTTCTGATGCTTGCTAGTTCGAAGAATTTTATAGCCGGTTCTAATGCTTGCTAGTTAGAAGAGGATTATAGCCGGTTCTGATGCTTGCTAGTTAGAAGAGGATTGTGGCCGGTTCTGATGCTTGCTAGTTAGAAGAGGATTATAGCCGGTTCCAATGCTTGCTAGTTAGAAGAGGATTATAGCCGGTTCTGATGCTTGCTAGTTAGAATAGGATTATAGCCGGTTCTGATGCTTGCTAGTTAGAAGAGGATTTTAGCCGGTTCTAATGCTTGCTTGTTAGAAGAGGATTATAGCCAGCTCTAATACTTGCTAGTTAGAAGAGGAATATAGCCGGTTCTGATGCTTGCTAGTTATGAGAGAATTATAGCCTGTTCTGAGGCTTGCTAGTTAGAAGAGGATTATAGCCGGTTCTGATGCTTGCTAGTTAGAAGAGGATTATAGCCGGTTCTGATGCTTGCTGGTTAGAAGAGGATTATAGCCGGTTCTGATTATTGCTAGTTAGAAGAGGATTATAGCCGGTTCTAATGCTTGCTACTTAGAAGAGGATTATAGCCGGTTCTGATGCTTGCCAGTTAGGAGAGGATTATAGCCGGTTCTGAGGCTTGCTAGTTAGAACAGGATTATAGCCGGTTCTAATGTTTGCTAGTTAGAAAAGGATTATAGCTGGTTCTGATGCTTGCTAGTTAGAAGAGGATTATAGCCGAATCTGATGCTTGCTACTTAGGAAAGGATTATCGCCGGTTCTTATGCTTGCTAGTTAGAAGAGGATTATAGCCGGTTCTGATGCTTGCTAGTTAGATGAGGATTATAGCCGGTTCTAATGCTTGCTAGTTAGAAGAAGATTATAGCCGGTGCTAATGCTTGCTAGTTAGAAGAGGATTATAGCCGGCTCTAATGCTTGCTAGTTAGAAGAGTATTATAGCCGGTTCTAATGCTTGCTAGTTAGAAGAGGATTAAAGCCGGTTCTGATGCTTGCTAGTTAGAAGAATTTTATAGCCGGTTCTAATGCTTGCTAGTTAGAAGAGGATTATAGCCGGTTCTGATGCTTGCTAGTTAGAAGAGGATTGTGGCCGGTTCTGATGCTTGCTAGTTAGAAGAGGATTATAGCCGGTTCCAATGCTTGCTAGTTAGAAGAGGATTATGGCCGGCTCTGATGCTTGCTAGTTAGAATGGGATTATAGCCGGTTCTGATGCTTGCTAGTTAGAAGAGAATTTTAGCCGGTTCTAATGCTTGTTAGTTAGAAGAGGATTATAGCCAGCTCTAATACTTGCTAGTTAGAAGAGGATTATAGCCGGTTCTGATTCTTGCTAGTTATGAGAGAATTATAGCCTGTTCTGAGGCTTGCTAGTTAAAAGAGGATTATAGCCGGTTCTAATGCTTGATAGTTAGAAGAGGATTATAGCCGGTTCTGATGCTTGCTAGTTAGAAGAGGATTATAGCCGGTTCTGATGCTTGCTAGTTAGAAGAGGATTATAGCCGGTTCTGATGCTTGATAGTTAGAAGAGGATTATAGTCGGTTCTAATGCTTGCTATTTAGAAGAGGATTATAGCCGGTTCTGATGCTTGCTAGTTAGGAGAGGATTATAGCCGGTTCTGAGGCTTGCTAGTTAGAAGAGGATTAAAGCCGGTTCTAATGTTTGCTAGTTAGAAAAGGATTATAGCTGGTTCTGATGCTTGCTAGTTAGAAGAGGCTTATAGCCGAATCTGATGCTTGCTACTTAGGAAAGGATTATAGCCGGTTCTGATGCTTGCTAGTTAGAAGATGATTATAGCCGATTCTGATGCTTGCTAGTTAGATGAGGATTATAGCCGGTTATAATGCTTGCTAGTTTGAAGAAGATTATAGCTGGTGCTCATGCTTGCAAGTTAGAAGAGGATTATAGCCGGCTCTAATGCTTGCTAGTTAGAAGAGGATTATAGCCGGTTCTAATGCTTGCTAGTTAGAAGAGGATTATAGCCGGTTCTAATGCTTGCTAGTTAGAAGAGGATTATGGTCGGTTCTGACGATTGCTAGTTAGAAGAGGATTTGAGCCGGTTCTAATGATTGCTAGTTAGAAGGGGATTACAGCCGTCTCTAATGCTTGCTAGTTAGAAGAGGATTATATCCGGTTCTAATGCTTGCTAGTTAGAAAAGGATTATAGCCGGTTCTAATGCTGGCTGGTTAGAAGAGGATTGTAGCCAGCTCTAATACTTGCTAGTTAGCAGCGGATTATAGCCAGTTCTGATGCTTGCAAGTTAGGAGAGGATTATAGCCGGTTCTGAGGCTTGCTAGTTAGAAGAGGATTATAGCCGATTCTGATGCTTGCTAGTTAGAAGGGATTATAGCCGGTTCTGATGCTTGCTAGTTAGAAGAGGATTATAGCAGGTACTGATACTTGCTAGTTAGAAAAGGATTGTAGCCGGTTCTAATGTTTGCTAGTTAAAAAAGGATTATAGGCGGTTCTGATGCTTGCCAGTTAGAAAAGGATAATAGCCGGTTCTGATGCTTGCCAGTTAGAAGAGGATTATAGCCGGTTCTGATGCTTGCTAGCTAGTAGAGGATTATAGCCAGTTCTGATGCTTGCTAGTTAGAAGGGGATTATAACCGGTTCTGATGCTTGCTAGTTAGAAGAGGATTATAGCCGGTTCTAATGCTTGCTAGTTAGGAGAGGATTATGGTCGGTTCTGACGATTGCTAGTTAGAAGAGGATTTGAGCCGGTTCTAATGCTTGCTAGTCAGAAGAGGATTATATCCGGTTCTAATGCTTGCTAGTTAGAAAAAGGATTATAGCCGGTTCTGATGCTGGCTGGTTAGAAGAGGATTATAGCCAGCTCTAATACTTGCTAGTTAGAAGAGGATTATAGTCGGTTCTGATCCTTGCCAGTTAGGAGAGGATTATAGCCGGTTCTGAGGCTTGCTAGTTAGAAGAGGATTATAGCCGGCTCTGATGCTTGCTAGTTAGAAGAGGATTATAACCGGTTCTGATACTTGCTAGTTAAAAGAGGATTATAGTCGGTTCCGATGATAGCCAGTTAGAAGAGGATTAGAGCCGGTTCTGATGCTTGCTAGTTAGAAAATGATTGTAGCCAGTTCTAATGCTTGCTAGTTAAAAAAGGATTATAGCTGGTCTTAATGCTTGCTCGTCAGAAGAAGATTATAGCCGGTTCTAATGCTTGCTAGTTAAAAGAGGATTATAGCTGGTTCTGATGCTTGCTAGTTAGAAGAGGATTATAGCCGGTTCTGATGCTTGCTAGTTAGAAGGGGATTATAGCCGGCTCTAATGCTTGCTAAATAAAAGAGGAAAATAGCCGGTTCTAATGCTTGCTTGTTAGAAGAGGATTATAGCCGGTTCTAATGCTTGCTAGTTAGAAGAGATTGTAGCCGGTTCTAATGTTTGCTAGCTAGAAGAGGATTATAGCCGGTTCTAATGCTTGCTAGTTAGAAAGAATTAGAGCCGGTTCTGATGCTTGCAAGTTAGAAGAGGATTATAGCCTGTTCTAATGCTTGCTAGTTAGATGAGGATTATAGCCGGTTTTAATGCTTGCTAGTTAGAAGAGGATTATAGTCGGTTCTGATGCTTGCCAGTTAGAATAGGATTATAGCTGGTTCTAATGCCTGCTAGTTAGAAGAGGATTATAGCCGGTTCGGATGCCTGCTAGTTAGAAATACATTATAGCCGGTTCTGATGCTTGCCAGTTAGAAGAGTATTATAGCCGGTTCTGATGCTTGATGGCTAGTAGAGGATTATAGCCGGTTCTAATGCTAGCTAGTTTGAAGAGGATTATAGCTGGTCTGATGCTTGCTAGTTAGAAGAGGATTATAGCCGGTTCTGATGCTTGCTAGTTAGGAGAGGATTATTGCCGGTTCTGATGCTTGCTAGTTAGAAGAGGATTATAGCCGGTTCTGATGCTTGATAGCTAGTAGAGGATTATAGCCGGTTCTAATGCTTGCTAGTTTGAAGAGTATTATAGCCGGTTCTGATGCTTGCTGGTTAGAAGAGGATTGTTGGCCGGTTCTGATGCTTGCTAGTTAGAAGAGGATTATAGCCGGTTCCAATGCTTGCTAGTTAGAAGAGGATTACAGCCGGTTCTGATGCTTGCTAGTTAGAAAAGGATTATACCGGTTCTGATGCATGCCAGTTAGAAGAGGATTATGGCCGGTTCTAAAGCTTGCTAGTTAGAAAAAGATTACAACCGGTTTTGATGCTTGCCAGTTAGAAGAGGATTATAGCCGGTTCTGATGCTTGCTAGTTAGAAGAGGATTGTAGCCGGTTCTAATGCTTGCTAGTTAAAAGAGGACTATAGCCAGTTCTAATGCTTGCTAGTTAGATGAGCATTATAGCCGGTTCTAATGCTTGCTAGTTAGAAGAAGATTATAATCGGTGCTAATGCTTGCTGGTTAGAAGAGGATTATAGCCGGCTCTTATGCTTGCTAGTTAGAAAAGGATTATAGCCGGTTCTAATGATTGCTAGTTAGAAGGGGATTACAGCCGATTCTGATACTTGATGGCTAGTAGAGGATTATAGCCGGTTCTAATGCTTGCTAGTTTGAAGAGTATTATAGCCGGTTCTGATGCTTGCTGGTTAGAAGAGGATTGTTGGCCGGTTCTGATGCTTGCTAGTTAGAAGAGGATTATAGCCGGTTCCAATGCTTGCTAGTTAGAAGAGGATTACAGCCGGTTCTGATGATTGCTAGTTAGAAAAAGGATTATACCGGTTCTGATGCATGCCAGTTAGAAGAGGATTATGGCCGGTTCTAAAGCTTGCTAGTTAGAAAAAGATTATAACCGGTTTTGATGCTTGCCAGTTAGAAGAGGATTATAGCCGGTTCTGATGCTTGCTAGTTAGAAGAGGATTGTAGCCGGTTCTGATGCTTGCCAGTTAGAAGAGGATTATAACCGGTTCTGATGCTTGCTAGGTAGTTGAGGAATATAGCCGGTTCTAATGCTTGCTAGTTAGAAGAGGATTATAGCCGGTTCTGATGCTTGCTAGTTAGAAGAGGATTATAGCCGGTTCTGATGCTTGCTAGTTAGAAGAGGATTATAGCCGGTTCTCATGCTTGCTAGTTAGAAGATGATTATAGCCGGTTCTAATGCTTGCTATTTAGAAGAGGATTATAGCCGGTTCTGATGCTTGCTAGTTAGGAGAGGATTATAGCTGGTTCTGAGGCTTGCTAGTTAGAAGAGGATTATAGCCGGTTCTAATGTTTGCTAGTTAGAAAAGGATTATAGCTGGTTCTGATGCTTGCTAGTTAGAAAAGGATTATAGCCGAATCTGATGCTTGCTACTTAGGAAAGGATTATAGTCGGTTCTGATGCTTGCTAGTTAGATGAGGATTAAAGCCGGTTCTAATGCTTGCTAGTTAAAAAAAGGTTATAGCCGGTCTTAATGCTTGCTCGTTAGAAGAAGATTATAGCCGGTTCTAATGCTTGCTAGCTAAAAGAGGATTATAGCCGGTTCTGATGCTTGCTAGTTAGAAGAGGATTATAGCCGGTTCTGATGCTTGCTAGTTAGAAGGGAATTATAGCCGGCTCCAATGCTTGCTAGATAAAAGAGGATTATAGCCGGTTCTGATGCTTGCTAGTTAGAAGAGGATTATAGCAGGTACTGATACTTGCTAGTTAGAAAAGGATAGTAGCCGGTTCTAATGTTTGCTAGTTAAAAAATGATTATAGACGGTTCTGATGCTTGCCAGTTAGAAAAGGATAATTGCCGGTTCTGATGCTTGCCAGTTAGAAGAGGATTATAGCCGGTTCTGATGCTTGCTAGCTAGTAGAGGATTATAGCCGGTTCTGATGCTTGCTAGTTAGAAGGGGATTATAACCGGTTCTGATGCTTGCTAGTTAGAAGAGGATTATAGCCGGTTCTGACGATTGCTAGTTAGAAGAGGATTTGAGCTGGTTCTAATGATTGCTAGTTAGAAGGGGATTACAGCCGGCTCTAATGCTTGCTAGTTAGAAGAGGATTATATCCGGTTCTAATGCTTGCTAGTTAGAAAAGTATTATAGCCGGTTCTGATGCTGGCTGGTTAGAAGAGCATTATAGCCAGCTCTAATACTTGCTAGTTAGAAGAGGATTATAGCCGGTTCTGATCCTTGTTAGTTAGGAAAGGATTATAGCCGGTTCTGAGGCTTGCTAGTTAGAAGAGGATTATAGCCGGCTCTGATGCTTGCTAGTTAGAAGAGGATTATAGCCGGTTCGGATGTTTGCTAGGTAAAAGAGGATTATAGCCGATTCTGATGATTGCTAGTTAGAAGAGGATTATAGCCGGTTCTGATGCTTGCTAGTTAAAAGAGGATTATAGCCGGTTCCGATGCTTGCCAGTTAGAAGAGGATTAGAGCCGGTCCTGATGCTTGCTAGTTAGAAAATGATTGTAGCCAGTTCTAATGCTTGCTAGTTGAAAAAGGATTATAGCCGGTCTTAATGCTTTCTCGTTAGAAGAAGATTATAGCCGGTTCTAATGCTTGCTAGCTAAAAGAGGATTATAGCCGGTTCTGATGCTTGCTAGTTAGAAGAGGATTATAGCCGGTTCTGATGCTTGCTAGTTAGAAGGGGATTATAGCCGGCTCTAATGCTTGCTAGATAAAAGAGGATTATAGCCGGTTCTAATGCTTGCTAGTTAGAAGAGGATTATAGCCGGTTCTAATGCTTGCTAGTTAGAAGAGATTGTAGCCGGTTCTAATGTTTGCTAGTTAGTAGAGGATTATAGCCGGTGCTAAATGCTTGCTAGTTAGAAAGAATTAGAGCCGGTTCTGATGCTTGCCAGTTAGAAGAGGATTATAGCCTGTTCTAATGCTTGCTAGTTAGATGAGGATTATAGCCGGTTTTAATGCTTGCTAGTTAGAAGAGGATTATAG
>SDVV010006483.1:0-18425 GCA_016164225.1 Gammarus roeselii
TTTTGGGGGTAATCCTAATCATTCATTAGTTCGATTATGACTAAATTCTCCTCATCACTCCTCCATCCTACGACAGAAAGGGGCTGGCAAGCACGCCTCTCCAGAACAACTCCTTCATGATTTGGGGCCAGGCACGGCCCCTGAAGGAAGGCGCCGTGAATGTCATATTACAGCTATCCTAGCGGAAGAGACGGTCTTCTGGCTGGATGCCTTCCATTAGATGATAGCAAAGAAAGGTAATACTACCCTGACCCGGATACGGTTATGTCAATTCTGATGATGCTTCATCGTCGGACACCTCGAGAAAACGATCGCATTGCAAGTACGAGCACTCGTACAAGTACGAGCAATGGTAATAATTGATTTTAAAAAGTGACTCATCCCATTTGTTATTCGTTGCTGACAGGAAAGAAGTGTGATTTTTAATGATTCATTTGAGATCATTTGGTCAAACGGGTGTATTGCATGGACTTTCCAGAGGAACTGAGTTCCTCATAATCTGAACTGGTGTAAACTGAAACAATACCACACCGTGTTACATGCAGCTTTGCATAACAGATAAATGTCTTCGGAAAACGGTGTATGAGATATATAAGTGATAACAATAATGGATAAACAACATACCATTTAAAGTATCTCTAAATTAAGGTATCTCACTCATCGTAAAATATTTACTCAGCATCTCAGGCAAGGGAATTGCGTAAATCCAGGTGAATGAAACGATCAACGGTCCAGAATCTACGACACGTAGTGTTGTCAACACATTACATTGGTTTATTTTATAGAACTGTTAATTGATCAATTTCCCACACTGAGTAATCAGACTCCAGAAAACTGGCAAGTGATGGCTGTTATGGCAGCCGGTCTTGTATAGGTAGCTGGGCCTGTACATTATGCCAGGTAATGGGATATGAATGAGGCAGATCTGTACCCTGCCTGGTCATGTTGGCCCTGTACCGTACTGAGCCTTCTTGCACCTAACATCGACTAGGAAAATGAGTTTGATTTTGAAGGCTTCTAAGCTTTGCTGTGACTATAATGACGTCACAAATGTTTCCACCCGCTGTGTACTTGCGTTGAGTGTTGGCTCAAACCTCGGACTGTTCAACAGTTGTCTCAGTGGCTCTTATTCCCTCCAGATGAGCTTACGATTACTTGCATCAGGGCTCTGCTTAAGATGGACCCCTCAATCAAAACTAATTTAATCTTGATCTTCATCATTCGATCAATTATAATAACCTTCCACTATTAGTTTCGAATATTATTTACGAAAGTTTTGTTTACACTATTGGGCAGTGCAATTGACGGTTGGTGCTATTGTAATAACACCAATCGAGGCTTCAGTCGTAATCGTGAGAAAACGGGAAGAGAATTGCCAGAATGTCATGACCTGAACCCCACATTCGACCAAGTCATTCCAATTGAAAGATCCCAACTCGAATCCCATTTAAATCCGACTAAAATATATACACGGTCAGAACATGGGAAATTAGGCTCCCGGCACTGAAAAATATAAATATTCAAGATTATTCTCTATCGTTGCAAAAACCTTGAACATTTTTATAATTAATTTGACTTTTTTTCTAAAACAGAGTTTCATTGTTGAGAAAGCATTGATTGTTTAACTATGCGGCCCATGAAGTTATCAATAGATGGTTCGTTAAATATATGACTACAAAGACAATAATTTTTAGCTGTTTAGCAAACATCCTATCTTATTCGGCCCTTATTTTGGGTCAGGTAAGAGCCGAGAATAGGTAGAAAAATCAAACCATAGAATTCCGCATAATCATGTCCTAGTCATTCGCAATGAGTTTCTATTGGAGTAGGTTCAGGTTAGTCACAGTTGTTAGGTGCAGTTATTCTTGCAGCGTTACCACTGTTAGGCCTTTTCCAGTCAGCCAAATCCTCTCGTCCTCTCTTGATCTACAAAGGAAACCCCTTCTTGCAAACTCCAGCAATTCTGTAAACGAAAAGGGCGCAAGCTCGTTTTAGGAATCGTTCCCTGGTTGGATGCGCTTCTCTTTCCTTATAGAATATTCTGGGTATGGTAACACACGCGACAGGGGAAAATTGACCAGGTTTTCTGGTGATGGCCTGTTTAGGATGAATGGACCCTGTTGATATTGCTTGTCGACGTAACTGTTAACTCTGACATTTACACACAGTAAGCTAGATAACACTGTCATTCACCACAGCTTCTTAACACTACGAGTCAACAGATCCAGTTTACACAGCCTGTTAACATACACAGTTAACATAGATAGGTAACACTGCCAGTCAACACGCCGTCCGTTCACAGTCAGCCGACACAGTCAGAGAATACAGTCAATAAACACAGTTGGTTTAAACAGCCAGTTACCCCTGCCAGTTGTCACAGTCAGTTAGCATTGTCAAGTTAACACAGCCAGTCTCCAGAGTTAGTTAACGCAGGCAGTTAACATAGCAAGTAAACACATCCCATTACCGCAGCAAGTTAAACAGCAAGCTAAGATTCAACAGTGAATGAACACATCCTTTTAACACCGCCAGTTATCACAGTCAGTTAACACGTTATGGTCTGATAACAAAGCCAGCTTCCATAGCCAGCCACTTCAACCCCACTTGACATAGTCAGTTCACCCAGCTAATGCATGTATAGACTTAACTATTAAGTAATAGTAATTTTGTGTCAATATTTGCACAGAATCGCTCTGTAATTGAGCAACAGCCCTCATTCGCAGGACAAAGAGAATGATCCTGCAGTACAAACTGTCGCTTAACACCTGCACTTTACGTAGGTGTGAAGTTAAAATAGTTTGAATGAATGATAGCTTCTACAATTAATTAGCGCAAATAAATTATAATTATCCTTCCTTTCCCTATGCGTGTATGTTTTTATTTATTCGGGTGGGCATTTTTACAGGATCTTTTGTAAGATGATGTATTCTTTTATTTTCTAATTGTCTTAAAATGCATTTACTGAATACGATTGTACATATATTCAAAAATGCCAGATAAGAACCAAAAAAGATTCTTATCAGAAATAGAATTAGACAAGAAAAAACTGTTGGTAATTTTTTGAGAAAAAAATTAACCCTTTGGGAGAAGAGTGGAATTGGATTATAAAAATCGCAGTTTCATCCCTCAATATATATTTGCAACTTCCCTCGAGTTGCCTCTCAGGGTATCACCGCCAACTTCCCAATTTAATCGAATTCGAGCATCCTTTGAATAATTGGAAGCCTCCAACCAAAACGTATTGTATCGCGCAACAAAACGTATTGCCGCAGGTAGTACAAAACTAACGATTTTTTGTGTTCAGTGAGGAATAAACTTAAACACAAAGCTTTCGTTACGTCCACGTATAATAAAAGTGCGACATTGAGACGCAGATGTGCCACTTCAAAATGTCTATTTCATTTACTTATCCAAGCAAAATATAAGCGTCTGAAGTGCTAATCTCAGTATAGCATGTTCTGGAAAATAATCTGGTAGTTCCTAGAGTAGTGTATATACCACCGAAACGGCCCAAAAATATAGACCACCGAAACGGCCCAAAAATCTAGACCACCGAAACGGCCCAAAAATATATACCACCGAAACGGCCAAAAATATAGACCACCGAAACGGCCCAAAAATATATACCACCGAAACGGCCCAAAAATATAGACCACCGCAACGGCCCAAAAATATATACCACCGAAAATTGCCTTGTGAAGGAATTAGATAGGCGATAAAAGAGCCGAAGCAAGATGCAAATGAAGAGGATTTAGATGGGCGATAATTAGTGATTGCAAATATGCTTTTGTGAAGGAATTAGATTAGGGAGAATTAGGGAGTACATATGTGCTTTTTTAGTGAAGGAATTAGATAAGCGATAAAAGAGCCGAAGCAAGACGCAAATGTGAAGGAATTAGATTGGCGATAATTAGTCACTCTATGTATGATTTGAGAAGGAATTAGATAGGTAATAATTAGTGACTCCATATTTGCTTTTGTGAAGGAATTAGATATAGGATGACTAGATCTTTGAATCTTTTATCGAATGTATTGGTTAGGATGTATGTTATTTGTTAATGTGTCTGACTCAGGCGCTGTATTTCTCGGACATTGAAGTTATATGTTAAGACAAATTGATCAAGCTAGTTACTGATGATACATAGAGATACCAGGAATGCATGTTCTTTGTGTGTCGGCCGATTATGCTTTCAGTGAAGGAATTAGATAGACGATAATTAGGTTGTATGTTATTTGTTAGTGTGTCTGACTCAGGAACTGTATTTCTCGGACATTGTAGAGTTGTGAGTTGTGCGTCGAGATAGTATGCGTCGAGATAGTAGCGCTTATTCTCAAAATTAATGAGACAGTTTTTGATAGTGCGTACAGTTTGGAGTTGGCATGCTTGCGCCCGAATGTTGTGTATTGTCCCAAAGTGTGTGTATGTTTTCTGGTTATGTATATCTCTGTATTGTTCATGTTTGATTTTGGCTTCTGTCTGGTATTTGACACCTTTAGCAGCCGATTTTGTTGCGTTGAACTCAAGCATCATGCTGTAACACTTGGGGTGTAAGCAGATGATTTCACTCGGGTAGTCATCAGCTGTTTCGCTTTTCAATAGTCCTAGCTGTCCTTTCTTGGATTCATCGAACAAGGGGCGATTTTTGGGATAGTTGGAGAAGTCCATGTATTCAGCCAGGGGAGCTTGGCTGGATTAACAACGAGTCAGTGTCCGAGTAGATGAGCAAGACGTTGTCACCGTAGCGTGGTTTCAGTGTGTCATAGAAGTAGCTGTAGACTTTTGCTTTTGCTTTTTCAAGCACGAAGAATCCAACTTGGAGTAGATGAACCATTCGGACATTTTTTTGCTACGAGAATCATAGGATTGATTGTTTAGGAGGTGCAACTCCATTATGCATCTTTATGGAATTTTCGTTATTGATCCCCTGCAAATGTATACTGTATCATTTAATGAACGATTTACTGAATGGAGGGGTCCTAGACCATTTATGGTTTGGCTACCCTTCACCTAATGAGATATATTTATCTACGATTGCTGAGGGAGCTGTATACAACTTAAATTTAGCTTAATATCTATCACATTTTCAACGTAAGGCAAGAGTTTTTTTTAGTGCATTTCAATGCTAGTTCAATCGAGTTAAATTTAGGATATTGCAAACAAAGATTTATTAGGTATATTATTTTTTATTGATGATAGATTTTGACATAGTTATATACAGTATACATAAATATACATGGGATATAATTTCTAAGAAAACATACCGTTTTCACAATGAAATTTCAATGTGAGCAGCTCAACAAAACATAAGTAATGACTTCGACCACCCTTCTCTTGTGTTATCTTGATCCTTGGTACCAGTGACAGTCTGTGGGTTCTTTAACAATGACGATTATTTATTCCTCACCTGAAGCTGTCAACTCGTCATATCGGTGTAGGATTTATCATCTGGGTGTTTTTTTTTCTCTGATCTATTGGCGTTCTCGACTAACGCCCTTAGAACACATTTTAGGTAAACGTCGACCTTTGGGAGAAGTGTATGCAACACTTGCAATCTTATCCTTGTAATTAAAACTTTGTATTCAGTCTTCAGCGAGCTTTTCATAGACGCTATTTTTTTAATTACTGTTACATGTTTATGACATCGAATCGTTTCAGGTTTCTTCTTGCTATTGCCCACATTTCCATTAATTACATTCCCGCAGATTTCCGAAATATACATAATTCTCCTAGCACTCGAACATTTGAGACATGATTCTCTCTCCTCATGTTTCATTACTAATAATTTTGAAACAAAATCATATATACAGTTGATTTCATTATGAAATTTTTCACTTCTCATACTTGTCACCCTTTCATTACCCCATTCGATATTTCGGTTTCCTTCAACGCTTGTAGATTTTTCTTCACATGACATATCCTCGATATCACTATCACTGATATCCATTCCACTGAAAGTATCCCTCATTTTCCCCTTATTTTCACAATTTTCAATTTCGGCTAAGGCTTGGGTTTTCTTCCCCCATTTCACCCAATCTTTATACATTCCACGTTTGGTTAATACCGGCATCGCACATTCTTTACTACCTGCACCATGTTGACCGTCGTCTATGACATTAGATCGGAAACCCAAGTCCGATTTATTATGTTCTACAGTATCAATGCCCCCATTGCATCCTTAGAGCTTATATTTCCTCGTTCATTTTTAAGATTATCATATTCAAGATAATGGTGTCCGTTGAGATGGTGCCAAAACCCGAATGTGGAGCTTGATTTGCTTAATTTTATCTCCGCAAGGCAAATAACATATACCCCCGTGTTCTCCTTTTTGGTAAAATACTTCCATATCGTACTGGGCGACATCTTTCTTCCCTGAAAGCGGACTGCTATCTGAATGAGTACAGATATGAGACCATTTTTATATATACTTTGTTTACATGCATATATACGGGGTCGTTAACGTCACTGTGTCGGCACATGTGCCGACACAATGCATATATACAGGGTCGTTTGCGTCACAGTGTCGACACCAGGTAGATATTTTCATACATTTTATGCAAAAGGGTTACCATACACTGCCGGATGCATTAATTCCTCCCCAACCTAACCTAACCCATAGAACAACATCCCTTGCTGTTGATACCAGAAATTTCATGTGCATCAGCTTCATATTATGTTTTGTTAAAAGAAGTTATCATCCTATCCTAACCTAAACTAACATATGTATGATATTCAGTCACTGTTTTATACAATGCATAACAAATATCTCCACTTGACTCTACATTTTGATCTATCCTTTGCAGTTTTGACACCTAATTATTCCTACTTCGCAATCAATCTCGACTCATATATGTTACCAGAATGGTCAGAATTTTTAATCTTAGATGGATTGAATGTTACAAGTAATTCATATTCGTTTCCATCATCATACAAATGGGACGTCTTCATCTCATACTAGGTCTACCACATTTTTTCTTCAATATCTCCTGACTCTTCATCCTCTGACGACTTGCACAGTTGATCTGACTTTTTTCTTTCCAATAATTTTTTCAAACTCTTCACGATGATATCGTTTCAAATGTTTCCACACGTTACTCGTCGATTTATGTTTCTTCAATTTGATTTAGTTTTGACATAGTTTACAAGCCCCCATCGTCCCATTTCTTTCGAACAATCGAGGACTTAAGCTATAACCCATCCTTCCACAACAGAATCCCAATATTGACTGAATATTTTCTCATCAGTCTCTGATTTATATCTCACCATTCTGTCACACATGTACAGTATATACCCCGAGATAGGTTAATGGGTAGCGTTGCATCCCTTGAAATATATTCTCGTACCGTCTTCAACAATTTCGATGTTACCTCCGACCAACGCAATGTATGCAATTTCATCGCTTAACCTTTGAGTTGTAGGATATTATAAACAATTGATTTAGGATTTACATACTTTTATTAGTATTATTTACAGTTTTTTGCTGACATCATCAATGACTTCTAAATCGTTTTTTCGATAACAGCATGGCTCGTACAGCCACCCATATTCTGCATCACGATGTTTAAGTTTCCTCTCAAAATCTATCATATAATCCACCATATCTTTGTTGTGCATACCGAAGGCTGTTCCGTGCCCATGAGTCCACAAATGTAATTCATCTTCTTCTTGAACTTTAATTATTCGAATCTTCTCAAATTCAATGTCATTCTGTTTTTCATCAATGAGGAATTCTTTCATACGTTCCAGGTTTTCTTTGGTTCTTAGGAAAAAAACGTTCCCCAACACTTCAGCTTTATTACAATCATGATGATTTTCCACTCGAATCATATCAATTTCGAGAGTTGATTTCATATTTTTCTTGAAGTTTGTTACATACGACTGAAAGCCGTCGATGTCAGTTACCCAGAGCCGACTTCCTTTTTCCTTCATCCATATATGAATGTTATCTCCCACTCTTTTGATTCTTGTCTTACCCATTCTGAGATAACTTGTAGTTTCAACATTTGTCAATATTTGTTCGATCCGTCTCATATCATCTTCCACCACTTGAACATTCATTGATATCTTTTTTGAGGATGATCCGTCCGTCTCCGCTTGTCCTCCACGTAACACTGACTCCAATCATGTCATACAGCTTGCTATTACAATGCGTTTGCAAATATTTGAGCCTATCATCACTCGCTTCGGAAATCAATTATGTATGTATGAATATCCGTCTATAGACCTGTATAGACCTGTATACGTGTGCTAAGGGCCAATAGATCAGAGAAAAAAACACACACCCAGCTGATAAATCCTACACCGATATGACGAGTTGACAGCTTCAGGTGAGGAATAAATAATCGTCATTGATAAAGAACCCACAGACTGTCACTGGTACCAAGGATCAAGATAACACAAGAGAAAGGTGATCGAAGTCATTACTTATGTTTCGCCGTGCTGCTCAGATAGAAATTTCATTGTGAAAAAGTTATGTTTTCCTAAAAATGATATCCCATGTATATTTCTGTATATAAAATCATGTCAAAATCTATTATCAATAGAAATAATATATCTAATAAATCTTTGTTTGCAATATCCTAAATCTAACTCGATTGAACTAGCATTGAAATGCACTAAAATTGCCTCTTGCCTTACGTTGAAAATGTGATAGATATTGAGCTATATTTAAGTTGTATACAGCTCCCTCAGCAATCGTAGATAAATATATCTCATTAGGTGAAGGGTAGCCAAACCATAATTGGTCTAGGACCCCTCCACTCAGTAAATCGTCTTCTAAATGATACAGAATACATTTGCAGGAGATCAATAACGAAAATTTCCTAGAGATGCATAATGGAGTTGCACCTCTTAAACATTCAATCCTATGATTCTCGTGGCAAAAAAAAATTCCGAATGGTTCATCCACTCCAAGTTGGTTTCTTCGTGCTTGAAAAAGCAAAAGCAAAAGTCTACAGCTCCTTCTATGACACACTGAAACCACACTACGGTGACAACGTCTCGCTCATCTACTCGGACACTGACTCGTTGCTAATCCAGTTCAAAGGCGTGGCCGACATTGAAGCGGAAATGGGCCAAGCTCCGCTGGCTGAATACATGGACTTCTCCAACTATCCCAAAGATCACCCCTTGTTCGATGAATCCAAAAAAGGATAGCTAGGACTATTGAAAAGCGAAACAGCTGTTGACTACCCGAGTGAAATCATCTGCTTACAACCAAAGTGTTACAGCATGATACTCGAGTTCAACGCAACAAAATCGGCTGCTAAAGGTGTCAATTACCTGACAGAAGCCAAAATCAAACATGAACAATACATAGATATACATAACCAGAAAACATACACACACTTTTAGACAATACACAACATTCGTGTGCAAGCATGCCAACTCCAAACTGTACGCCCTGCCAAAAACTGTCTCATCAAATTTGAGAATAAGCGCTACTATCTCGACGCATGCACAACTTTTGCCTATAAGCATCCGGACATTCCCAAGAAATCCATTGGAAATAAACCGTCCGTCGCTAAAAAGAGGAAGCGTTGTGCCTTGGCTAATGAAATCGATGAAGAAATGGATTTAACATGGAAGAGACGCAAGCCGGGTGAGACCGTGTTTGGCGAATGTAGTCGATTTAATGATGGAAGTACCTCTATCTCAGCAGGTTTTATCCTCTAAACGATCATAAATGATCCTCGAATGCTCTTATGTACATAAAATGTATATAATTCTTGTATGCTCTCATGTTCATAAAAATATATATACTAATATTCTTGTCTCATTGTCCACCTAAATACCCATTGAAAAATATGCATTGGAAAGAAATTCACGATAACAACGTAAATGAACCTATGTAAATAAATAAATATATATTTAATAAGTTCACCTGTATTATGCTCTTTATAAACATTGTAAAAGTTATCCCCAAATGTGTATTTCATTATTAAATATATGTATAAATAAATCTTGTTCCATTGTCTACAGAAAAAAACTCATCTGAAAAAGTACGTGAACGTATCTGTTTTGTTCTTAACGTTGGTTAATCAATCGTGCAACATATTTCTTGCATAAGTACTTCGATTATCCTAAAAATAGGTTCGAGCAGTAAAAATGTCTATTCAAATGAGTCATTCAATAACAATCCCAGTAATATATCATGCCGTGCGAAATAGTACAATCATATACAGTATCGATAAGACCAAATAGCATACGTCTTTATAAACCGTACGTAAGCAATGCAAGCAATAAGATACCGTAATGAATCGAAAATATATCGTAAGGTAACGGAAAAATGATCTTTGTGTGACCATACATCCAGAGATAAAAAGTCGCTAACTGTCATGCCTTCATTGGTACTCACTTGAGAAATTGTCTCTATGTGGTTACAGACTACCTTATTCCTTCACAAAAAGCAAATATGGAGTCCCTATCTCCTGGGGTGTTTTAATGTAGCCCCCCCTTACTCGCGCGACTGACTCCCCTCTTCCCCACCCTGTCACGGGCAGGCTCTATGTACCAACAGTACCTCACTTGACCCAAATAGAACAGAACATTCGAGATGCGATCTAACAAATGCATCGGCCGACTCACAAAAAAACTCTGTTCATGGTATCTCTATGAAGCATCAGAAACTAACTTGATCAATATGTCTTAACATATAACTACAATGTCCGAAAATACAGCGCCTGAGTCAGACACATTAACGAATAATATATATCCTAATTATCGTTAATCTAATTCCTTCACTAAAAGCATATTCGGTCGAGTCACAAAAAAACTGCGTTCATGGTAACACTATGAAGTATCAGTAAATAACTTGATCAATTTGTCATAACACATAACTTCAATGTCCGAGAAATACAGCGCCTGAGTCAGACACACTAACAAATAACATACATCCTAATTATCGTCTATCTAATTCCTTCAATAAAAGCATAATCGGGTGACACACAAAGAACATGCATTCTTGGTATCTCTATGTATCATCAGTAACTAGCTTGATCAATTTGTTTTAACATATAACTACAATGTACGAGAAATACAGTGCCTGAGGCGGACAAATTAACAAATAACATACATCCTAACCAATACATTCGATAAAAGGTTCGAAGATCTAGTCATCCTATATCTAATTCCTTCACAAAAGCATACATGGAGTCACTAATTATTACCTATCTAATTCCTTCACAAATCATACATAGAGTGACTAATTATCGCCAATCTAATGCCTTCACATTTGCGTCTTGCTTCGGCTCTTTTATCGCCTATCTAATTGCTTCACTAAAGAAGCATACATGTACTCCCTAATTTTCCCTAATATAATTCCTTCACAGCAGCACATTTGCAATCACTAATTATCGCCTATCTAAATCCTCCACATTTGCATCTTGCTCCGGCTCTTTCATCGTCTATCTAATTCCTTCACAAGGCAATTTCGGTGGTATATAATTTTGGGCCGTTTCGGTGGTCTATATTTTTGGGCCGTTTCGGGGTCTATATTTTTGGGCCGTTTCGGTGGTCTATATTTTTTGGCCGTTTCGGTGGTCTATATTTTTGGGCCGTTTCGGTGGTATATATTTATGGGCCGTCTCGGTGGTCTATATTTTTTGGGCCGTGTCGGTGGTCTATATTTTTGGGCCGTTTCGGTGGTATATACACTACTGCCGAGTGTTTGAAATAGAAGCTGTTAGAGCCTCGTGTATACAGTATGTACATCCATAACTATTTGAATTGATTGGTCATAATATGAGACGCAACACACGTGAATAAAGGCTAATAAAGGAACGGTTCCTTCCAAGGCAGAGGATCTGCCTGAACGCTCCTTTTCAAGGGAGAGGATCCGCCTGTACGGTTCCTTCCCCGGAATAGAATCTGCATTTACGGTTCCTTTCTAGGGAGGACTTAACGAAACTATTTGAATTCATGCGATGTGCTTATTATATGAATGTCTTCGTTTTATCAAACTGACTATTGGATCGCTGTTTCATACATATTTGCTAAAATCAGATAACTTATTTTTTTACATGAATAGCTTAAAGAATATTTTATCATTACACACCCGGCTAGAAAAAGTAGACAAATAAGATAGTCACTATTTTCACCACACTCAGGTGTACTATAAGTGGACAACTAGATAACGCACTCAAGCGTGTAAAAAAGTACAAGCATGAGTGTTCCCACTTGCAAGTAGATATTCCTTTCAGACTTCAAAGAGGATATAAACTATTTTTTTCTGACAAAAAAATAATTGTACCCCAATATTCAGGTGGAGCGGGAAAAATGTCTTCCTGTTACTAAATCAACCCGTCAAGGGTGTTAAAATGAGTCAACCACATAACCCTATTACCGTGAACGATATTCCCAGTTTACTTGTTCAACGAATGTAGTAGAGAGCGTCGTAACAGATAAATGTAAATCGATTACTTTATTTATACATATTCTCGGGGCTAGTGATTTTCATTGCACAACTTAAAGAAAAGCTACTGAGGTTAATGGCAATGTATAAACACATTCCGACACTTTACCTGATCTGGTATAGCAGCGAAATGAGATGCGTCAATTTCAAAGGAAATATTATTAATTGAACGATAAATATAATTTTAGGGAATTAAGCAGCAAGCATCCTTCGCTTCAACCCCTTCATGATCCTTTCTTGCCAACGTGAGTGCGGCCACACTCTTGCTGAGGGGCTTGTCTTTTTTTTTAACCCCTTCCATGATCATTTCTTGCAAACTTGAGTGCGGCCACACTCATGCTGAGTGGCTTGTCTGTTGGTGAAGGAATTCCAAACGCGTGCGCTGTTAGAGGGAATTGAAGGGTTGGCCGGGAGTGCATCCATTTGACGCAATGAATTGCCAATTGTGGTCGGTGTTCGTGGAGCTGGTCGACCATAAACGTCGGTGTGAGAAAACATTGCACGATACACTAACATTTTTTGCTAGTTCTTGGATGCTTCTTCCTACAAAACAAACCTTATACTCTTTAAATACCATTGTTCATGGTTCGTAGGCACGGTCGTAGTTGCACGTACAATATATATATATATATGTACACAAATTGTATCGCTATTGAGCGAGAGGAAGGAAAATCCATTTTGCTTCGTGCTGTTCACTGCTGCGACTTCACACTCTGGGTCTGATAGTCTTCATAACACATCGTGCAATCTTTTCTTATTATTCCATGATGTTATGTCTCGATATCCGCAACCTTACCCTTTGGCCAGAGAATATCAATTCTTTTTCATCGCTCTGCAGCCGAACTTGAACATCAGATGGTGGGGGGGGGGGGGGGGGGGGGGGGGGGGGCGTTGAGTAACAAAATCTAAGCAGAGGGTGTTGACGAAGGGCACCCTCCTCCCCCTCATCTGCGTCTAAGCTTTCTTACTTAACGGAATCCTCATGCGGTAAATGTGATATGATTATAAAAAAAATCGAATCAAGGGAGTTTGCGAAGTTCAATTCAATGTTTTGTTAGGCTAATGAAGAATTAGATAAAGCATTCATATTATTTTTTCAGTCAGCAAACAGACAAATTGATTGGAGTAATCGACCAAAACAATTAACGTGAAATTGTAGATCGGTTAGCTGTTAACAACGCGAGGACCAATTGTTCTGTAATATAACCAATTACATGTTTGACTTTAACATCTGCCTCGAAAGTCGAAACTCTCAGTGATTTGACCGAACTTGAAGATTATAATGGTGTTTAGTACCAAACCACTTGTCCAAGGATACATTATGATTATGGGTAAGGGTAAGGACTAATGGGTAAGGACTAATATTGAAAATTCAAGCGAACTTTTGTATGTGGGATCGCTGACGTTCGTGGATTGAAGAGATGGTCGAATTCCAGTGCATTGTAATGTTGGTTTAAACTTTGGTGATTAAATGGAGAGGGAATGCATAACAACTTGAAAATGACCCAATTAATAGTTTTTGCTGAACGGTCACATCGAAAATGCATGTATTCGCTTGTCTCTAATCGCATCATGATAAATTGTTTATGACGGCGGAGGATATGCTGTCTTTATTTGGACTATCAATATTTTTTTCTCCTATGATGTTACATACTGAGGCGGAAATTAATCCACCCATAATAGAGTACAAATAAAAAAATTGTAACAAATAGTTGTTAATACCTAACCAATGGCATAGAGAAGTTTCCTATCTATAGAAATGTTTGTTGGCATGAAAATATTGTTCATCGATGTCTGATTAGTCAGTTAAATGCAATAAAAATTGTAGGAGACAAAAAACATTGGGCTGCAATTGTTTTTTTGTTTTCTTTATGCAAAATTAATAGTAAGTAAAAGTAAACAACGAATAATCGACCGTAGTATTCAGACGATGGTTAGAGCACTCTTGAGGGCAGGAAACGATTAACATCTTTCATTTCAATTGCCCAGGTATGTTTAATGATGTGATTGTTCGTTTGCAGAGTCCCTTGATTGAGGCGACTTTACTGTTTCGGATGGATATGTCATCGTTCACTTTCCTCGGTGGGGCGTTAACAATCGGTGTTCAATGCGTATCGTGTGAAAAACCTCCATCCAATCAGGAAGATCCGCTTGGACAACTCCTCGATATTTATCTATATACCTGAAATTAGAGCTACGTTTTATTACTTGATTTTCATTGGCAGCACCAGAATCATTTTTTAGCACTGTAATGAATGAAAGAATTGTAAAACATTATAATAGTAAAATCACCTATTTCTTTACCACTCACACTACGAAGTAATCGTTGCCATACCAAATACGCACTGGCACACTGCTTGAATCGGCCATCACATCAATGACGTAGTCTTATGTGTATTTACATGAGAAGATAAAGAAATTATCTTGATAAACTCTCTCAAAATGGGAGATGAAGCATTTCCTTATATAATGCCTTTTTTACCCACAATTTCCCTGCGAAGAGCAGGGCAATACACTTCCTTTTGTCGTTTTGACGGCTTATCGCCTTGTTTGCGGCACCAGCTCCGGCTACATGCAAGACCTATTAGGTTTCCTCCACTGTCACTTCAACAAGGAACGCCACACTTCTTTATCACATTCTTCACCACTATATCTCAAACTCACGTATTAGAGTCCCCCAGTACAGGCATATTTAATTCGCATACAAAACTCTCAATTCACTCACTCGGGTCAGTTCAAAATTTGCTCTCGCTCCTCCTCACTCCACTCGCTACCAGGTTTGTATGCACTCACAAATACCCACATTTATACGCCTAACTCAACTTTTACCCACATCAATCATGAGGACACCTCCTTCCACTCGGTAACGCTACCAGCCAATCGATCACTCAATAGCAATGCTACACCTTCTTCTGCCCAACCTTCTCCACGTCCAATTTTCTTCCACTTATCACTCTAAACTCATATTCACTTTTAATTTTCGACTTCGTCTCACTCAGGGCCAACACATCAAACTTCCTCCTCACAAACATTCCACCAATCTCTCTCCTCCTACCTTTATTCGTACAATAACCACACAAATTCAGTGAATCTAACAAGCCTCTCTTTGCCCTGCTCGTCTTTCCGTTTTTTTGGGATGGGAAGGGATTCCTAGACCCCTCGCTCCGCCCCTAGTAGTCGCCTTCTACGACACGCAGGGGTTGCGGTAGCACGATTCCAACTCACCAGCTACAGGGAGTATTTTTTAAAAATGTTTCTTTACAACCATACAGTTACAGCAACCACATTGTCACAGCAATCGGAGTTATACCAATCAGAGAGTTGCCGCAACCCGACAATTAGAGCAACCACACAGTTACAACAACCCGACAGTTACGCCACGAGTTCCTTGTATACCGATTCGATACCTAGATTGCACGCAATCTTCGGTTTCCCTGATTCCTGCCTCAGTGCCTGCATTGAAATCCTCGACAAGTCGTGCAATAGTTTGATTTTTTTTCTGAAGGAATGCAATGAGAGCCGTGATGACACTTGCGCGTCATTTTCTGACACTGTAAAATGGGCAACAATTCCATAACATATCAAAAATGCAACAATCAAAAATAAAATGAAAAAGGTCATTAGTTGCGGTGACTGGACTGAAACAACACTGATGATACTCAATCATAAATATTATTAGAATACCTAATTAAGCTATTCAACGTAAAACGGGGAAGTTAGTTAAGGTTTCAAATTGTAATCGATTAAAAAATGTATGTCAAGAAGAGGAAACCCTAATTTGGGCCTCAAAAACTTTCGGCGTCACGAGCAATTCCTCAAATTTGGGTTCCACGCAAATACATTTTCGATCATAATCGTTTACCGTCGTATTATTTTTTCCGCCATGTTGCCTTTCAGTGCAAAAGTCTTCGGGTGGAACAAGTTTCGTCCCTGAACGCTCTCCGAGGAAGAGTATGCTTTGAAACATTTTCAATTGAATATAAAAGGCGCTGAAGGAGCGCCTCGACCACTGAAGGGAAAGTGAACAGAGGAAATTGTTGTATCAGGACGGCGCAGCTAAATTCGGTCCCGAAATCCTCGGCTACTTATCCTGTGGATTTACGTATGTAAGGACGAAAACTAAAGCATGTAGGAACGAAAAGTAATCCCATTTGCATCCGGTCCTTCAGACGTAATTGTATTAGTCTTGATTGCGGCAACAATCCTGAAGGAAACAAGCTACACTGACTTGGGTATGCAGGCAGGCTTGAAGCTTTTGTCGTCAGTGAGGGCGAGTAAAGCCGGCATGTTCAGTTGCAGCTACCGTCACTACGAAAAAGAGAATATGGGTTTGTCATTCGGTAAGGGTTTGGATATCATACAGCAGTTCCAGGAAATTCAGGTATGCATATAACCTATAACACTGTTTAAGCGTAGTTGTTGCGATGTTTACAGTGATTTGTCACATAATGGTTTCATTGCTTTGAACTGAAGCTGGCCTCAATATTTAACGCTGTTCGAATGCAGGAGCAGCAACCATTAAATTCAAGAATTGCCTTTCCTTTGATAGCTATGACTCTCTTCTTTCAATGTTTATTATCCGGTAATTTCGCGCCATTTGCAAGCTAGAATTCCACTCTTTCGACTGCCTGCTATTCCTTAGCTCCCACTCCATTTTTTACGCTTCCACCAATTTAGATTTACCTGCCATTTGCTAGCTCCGACTTCTCTCCTTTGTTTCCGCTATTTCAACCAACAGCCAGCAGTTTGGGCTGGGAGTGAATGACTGATAAGTAACTTTTATCTTCTATACCAAGACAAAGTTTGTGACACAGAGGCAATAATATCCAATGAACAGATAATCGTGCTTTTGAGATCAAATTAATTGAATTGACGAAATTTATTCTACCAACGATTTGTTTATCACAGTAAATATTATCATCCATCACCACAATTAACAGATATTTATAACAGAGGTACTTCTAGGAAACATTTTAGATGCTATAGGCTAGACAATTGGAATCTTACTTTCTTATTTTGTTATCGTCATCCCTGCATCGAGTTTGGGCGTTGTTTTGTACGTATTTATATTGTTCTGTATGTATTTACATCATAGAATGTATTTACATCATTTATATCATAGAAGCCTAAATGAATACATTCAATTTGAATAAATTGTCGTTTAAATATGAAAGCGACAATTACATTTGTTATGTTGAGAGTACATCCGTTACTGAAAAAAATGTTATGCCTTTACAGACACTCTAGACCAATCAACGTAAAACAATCTAGATTTTGTTTCCAATGGAACTCTTCTAAAAGGAAATGAACGTCCGAATTCAGAAATAAACATCAGGATTAATTCTCGATTTTATGTGTTTAAAAGAATATAACTATTTATATATAAAGTTTAACACCTCAGTGCATGCAACATTACAATAGTAGTGTGTTCTTAGAGTAGAAAAAGGTACTTAAACATTCTGTATGCATGTTATATATATTCCGCTGGAAGATAGTATTGATCTGTTTTTCTGTGTTCATATAGTGGGCAATTAGTGCCTGTACGTTCTTGAAAGCTTCAAAGTTGTAGAAACAGGTTATTTAAATCATTACTCATTTTCACACATTTGTATTCAGGCGACATATTTTCCAGTCACCTATACTGTCGCTGCATTTGTTACCCTCTATCCAAAAGCAAACCAATTTTCCTTCAAAACAACAATCTGGATGTGTCACTATTGCTTGAATATATTATTCATATATTCTGACCACTGCCCTTCCATAATCATGATGTATCTGAAAAATACGTTCCGCAATTACTCTCCCGCTGATGTAACTAATTTTATTTGCCATTTATACACATTTGTCAATTGATTTATCAGATATTGTGGCAATCATTAGCAATCAAAACCTTTGTTTACCGCGTAGTACCTGAATTTGTTGGTCCTAAACGACTGCATTACTTTGTCAGTTCCTTGATCTTATGAAATCTATCAAAATCAAGTCAATATATTTAAAATTGTTCCAATTCAGTTT
>SDVV010006484.1:0-18424 GCA_016164225.1 Gammarus roeselii
ATTAGTTAGTTAGACGTGAGTTCTAACTAGTTAGACGTGAGCTGTATCTAAGCTAAAGCAACGGTAAGATACAATTAGTTAGTTAGACGTGAGTTCTAACTAGTTAGACGTGAGCTGTATCTAAGCTAAATCAACGGTAAGATACAATTAGTTAGTTAGACGTGAGTTCTTTCTAGTTAGATATGAGCTCTATCCAAGCTATAGCAGCGGTACGATACAATTAGTTAGTTAGACGTGACTCCTATCTCGTTAGACGTGAGCTGTATTTAACCTATAGCAACGTTAAGATGCCACTAGTTATTTAGACGTGACTTCTATCTAGTTAGACGTGAGCTCAACGGTAAGATACAATTAGTTAGTTAGACGTGAGTTCTATCTAGTTAGACGTGAGGTAGATCTAAGCTATAGCAACGGTAAGATACAATTAGTTAGTTAGACGTGCGTTCTATCTAGTTAGGCGTGAGCTGTATCAAAGCTATATCAACTTTAAGATACAATTAGGTATTTAGACGTGAGTTCCATCTAGTTAGACGCGAGCTCAACGGTAGGATACAATTAGTTAGTTAGACGTGAGTCCTATCTAGTTCGACGTGAGCTGCATCTAAGCTATAGCAACGGTATGGTACAATTAGTTAGTTAAACGTGAGTTCTAACTAGTTAGACGTGAGCTGTATCTAAGCTAAAGCAACGGTAAGATACAATTAGTTAGTTAGACGTGAGTTCTATCTTGTTAGACGTGAGCTGTATCTAAGCTATAGCAACGGTAAGATACGATTAGTTAGTTAGACGGGAGTTTTATCTAGTTAGACGTGAGCTGTATCGAAGCTATATCAACGGTAAGATACAATTAGTTAGTTGGACGTGAGTTCTATCTAGAAAGACGTGAGCTCTATCAATGATAACTGTCATTGCTCTGGATAAAAAAAGTTATTGCTCACTGTGGGGTCCTAGATGGTCCAGCGACCGCGTCCTGATCTTTTGTTTGAAAACAGTGGAATTCCGAACAAATAAAAAAGAATGACATAAATGTTAAATCGGACATGTCAGAAATTTAAATTTAATTTCGTCAATATTAGTTTAAACAGACTCAATTATCACTCGTAACTTGACTTATGCAATCATAAACACTTACTTCATCGGACGCAGTAGCATTTTAAGGACAGTTGAGTGTCCTTCAAGGACTATGTCCGTATATTAGTTATTAAACCTCTTTATTGTATATTAATCAGGTACCAATTATCAAGGTAAGCACTTTAACTTGAAGAATACACGGACCTTACGAATTGTTATATTACAATGAAGTGATTTGTATTTTTTATCAATCATTTTTTGAACAGAAGAATTATCTCCCAATCCATGGGTGTCATTTCATACCGAATTTTCTTAAGCTCGCATGACTCAACAATTCCATCCCGATAATTTCGTCGTCAATTTCATATGCTTGGAACAATAAAAAGTACCAATTCTTCATTTCTGCAATTGGATTTCATTGAAATATGAAGACTCTATTCTACGGAGACGTCATTTTACCGCCTCTCACTCACGAAGGAGCAAAAACTTTGGATGAAATTGACGGGACTCCGTGTTGAGAACCGACAGTTTAGCAGCAACATAAAATTAGAGTGTATTTTTTACGACTTGGATTTGGACTTGGTAGTTAAAAAAAATAATTGGCACAGAGATAGACCATGGGTACACTTTGTATACTATTTCCTGATAATAAAAAAAAAAATCCGAAGAAAGCGAAGCCTCATTGTAGCCTCCTCCAAAGATTTCGCACACTTTTTTTTGAAGTACATTTGTTATTAACTTGATTAAATTATTCGTTTGTGCATCGAGTCGGGAAGTCATTTGTTCCTATCATTAGTTAGTGGTATTGTTATTGAATAAGTGAATGATATTATTACTTACCAAAAAATAGGATTTAGAACAATCACTTAATTTGATTTTGATGGTATCGATTGCCAGGTTTGGTGTAAAAGCGCCTACCCTAGTGCTAATTGCTCTCCTGACAAAATAATTCTCGACTGTTGCTGAGAGGAGACGAAAACATATGAGCTTAAGAGGGTGGATTATAATGTAGGCAAACTTAAGCGAGGAATTGATGGTGTGAATGGGGAACGATTGACACGATACACAATAATGTAAATCCTTTTAAGTAACACTCCTCCTGCACTGAATATGAATGTTTAGTTCAATGATGAAAAGGGGCATTTTTTAAGTCAAAATCTTTAAAGAAAGATGCATTTTACGAACTCTTTTAGAAAGATGCTTGCTTACCTAAGACAGTCAACCGGACGCATACCAAACCTTTCGCTAATATTTGTTGGCATTCGTCAAATCTGAAAGAGATTGGCTTAATTACTTCAACAGCATAACTTCGACCATCTTAGAAAAATATCCTCAATGACACTCTTTAAAATTTATGAAATTACAAGCTATGAATTGATCGGAAGAAAGTAACACTTACAATCCCATGCGTTATTCTGTACGATCGTGAATTGATCGGAACAAAAATCCGTTATCGCTTGCAGTCGATCGCAGTCATGAAGGCAATAACAACTTGTAATTATAAACTCAATTCAAACGATTAGAAATTTGAGTGCATGTTTTAGATGAGTTCTGCTGACTGTTTCTGTCACAAACGAGTTAAATACCGGGCTTATGAAACAAATGAGTTGGGCTTCAAAGAGAGATACAATAATTAATATCCTCATTTAATTTTAGGTCACATGGTGTCAACAGAATCCTTCATGCAAAAAAGTCCTAATAATGCAGGCACGCTGATTACTAAAGTTTGAAATAACTGAATACTTCCCACTGCATCAACACTTCGAATAATAACTCAACTTAACTGTTTGTTATAGTATTAATGCACTCTAATCAGGATATACCGAGCCCCTTTTTCTATAACAGGCAAATAGTAGTGCTTCAATTTAATCGATGAAAAGTACTGATAATAACTGGTCAAATAATGTATCGGTGTATCTGTCTCCACTGAGTGGATTTTATGTTTTCGACGGATCGCTTTCGCTTAAGCAGAACGAATGTGTTGATGTGCATCAATGGGATTGGGTATCTAATTTGTTGATTTATGATATTCGTGGCATTGGGATATTGGGATATTCTGTAAGTTTGGTTGATTTCTCCCGCCAGTTAATTTGTCCGGATTTCCAGTTAAAATGAAGCTCTAGTTTTCTGTTTCAGTCACCCAGCATTTTCCAGCATAACAGAAATATTGGTTTTCCGATTAATTTCAAAAACGCACACAGCTGAAAAACCACTTCCTCAACATAGTATTACTTAAAACTATCACATACAATCCTAGAGACAATATAAAAAAAATAATACAGATTCAAACGCATGGACGAATCGCTAAGAAGGGAAGTGGCTGATGGAAAGATGCATTCCACTCGTTCCTCAGACATTCCAAACGAAAGTCTTTTAGAGCCACAAGATCTTGGAGTGAGGTCCAAAATCAGTGTCAGCAGCCTGTCTCATCACACCATTTATGGCATCCACACTTCTAGCCCTGCCTCCTCCCTAGACTTCACCTCTATGTCAATCAAGTCTTCTCTTCTCAACATAAGAGCCCAGGTAGATTGTACTTCTTTTATATTCCAAAAATGTCCTGATTTTCCGACAACAATTGACATATTAAGAAATAAACGAGACATAGTAAGAAATAGAAGAGTTTTTAAATTATTTGCAGCTTTTCCCATTGATTTTGAACGTAAAATCAATATACTGATTGTGCATGGCAATGTTGGACAGCCTATTTGAATTCTTTATGAACTGTCATCATCTCCGGGCTCATTGCAATGTATATTTGTTTCACTTCATCGCCCACAATGTCCTTAGTAGTTGTTCGTGAAAAAATACCGTTGTTAAATATGTTTTAAATAATAAATGTGGATCAGTGTGTGGATATAGATTTTAGCAAGAGAAAAAATGTTGATGTTATGTGTTGGCATTTGATCGACGCCTTCTACGAATATTGTTGATGGTCTAAGGATTGTTGGAGTGGCCAGTACAATCAATATAACTAAACGTTCAACAGTGTGCGACCAGTAATATTTTATAGCAGTACTAATCGTGTTGTAAACATTAACCACAACCTTTCAAATGAATAAAGCAGATAATAAAAAATCTGCAAGAGTGATTGTTTTAAAATGACACTTTTTGATCCAATAATAAGGACTATTCCGTAAATTATTCCCTTGCCGTATGTTCAGTTCACTGCCAATTTAGCACTCCGGACACTCGACGGGGCTCAATATTGCGATTGTTGACATGAAGACAGCATCGATGGTTTCACCCAACTTTAGGTCTACGCAAGCTTGGCGTACAAATTCTCCTTCTTTTGACTGGTCAGTCTTATGGTAAAGAAGTTTTGAGCTAAAAAAAATGATCAGTATGACGATAAAAGATTACTAGTCTTTTCAAGTGGGTGAAAATTAAATTTTATTGGCACCTTCCAAATATAGAAGAGAATATTTCTAATACAAAAGTCCTTCGTCCTCACATCGTATGAGCGATAGTTTCTGAATCCTGGCTTCAGTTCATTTGGGTAGATTAACTTAATGCAATATGCTGAACAACAAGCAAAAAACAGCCGCAATATGAAAATCCTACTCGTGGATAGTTATTCATTGCCTTCTGTTTGTTCTCGCTGCCTTCTACTGTTCGTTCAAACCCTCGCCTTTAAAATTATCAGTTGCAATACGACGGCTTCAATACAACGTAAACAGAATAAAACTGTTCGTCTTCTTGCAATCGAGGACACTTTCGTTACCACGATTCACACTTATTGTGAAAACATATTGAGCGTAATGTATTGTAATTCATCGATGAAAACTTGTTGTGGCTATAATGTTTTGCAGACGATCGCAATGCCTTTCTTCAGGGACGGACAATCAAGTTTCTTTGCGAGATGAAATAAGTTTGTGATTTTTCGATTGAAGGAACAATATCGTAACAGCTAACAATATATTATCAAGTAATTGTAATTAAATTCTCTCGAAGTTACACTCCTCCCTTCTCCCTCTTCAATTGAAGAAGAGCATGAAACGAGTATTCAATTATTCAATTCAAGAGATTAATTAATTTGGACTCGAGAGCCCTATGATACTAAATTGGACCGGATTTTGAATAATATTTTATTGATGTGCATTTGAAAGGATGGATCTGCAAACACTTCGGAATGTTTTGTGAATCGTTGCACATAGGTCTTAATAACATTGCGGTCGAAATTCTTCGGAGCAGCACCTTGCAAATTAAAATATATATGATCCATCTTTTTATCTGCATATACCAACACTTTGATAGATATTTCATTTCCCCATCAATGAATTTATTTCAAAGGAAAATAGAAAAGGTATTATTGGCTCTTGCTATATAATAGTCATGTTATATGTATTAGTCTTCTTCATGCCAATATCGAAAGAAGCTATCAAAAACTGAATGAATTATGCTATCTGGACAGGGCGGTGCATGACCTCCACCAAAGCTAATACTTCCTGGCGTACGATAGACAGTTTTTTTCTTCCATGGAATTTCAATTTCAGCTATTTATTACATGTGTAAGATACATTCCGATTCTATCTAGACCTGTCAGTGCAATCTGTTGGTTGAAAAAAGCAATTACACTTGTAAATATGAGTACACCAAGATTCTTTCTCCGTTCCGAGAGTTTTCAACTTCTCGGATTAATGAATATTATGTTATTATTATTATTATTGGAGGAGTGTCTGACCATTTGCTGGTGGAAGCTAGATTAAGAGTGGAGCAGAGGTGGAAGGGCAACAAAATAGTGGGAGGAGGAAGAGAGGTAGTGGAAATGAGTGAAGAATATGACAACCTGAGAGATCTGGAGCAAGAATGGGAGACGTTAAGAGATGCGTTGCTGAGATGTGCGAAGAATGTGTGAGGTGCGCGCCGTGTGGGCAGTTGCAGAAGGAAGGGTTGCAAGTGGTGGGACGGGAGGTCAAACTGGCGGTGGTAAGGAAAAGAGGAGCGTTTGAGGAGTGGTTGCATGTGAAGTCGGTGGTGGCAAATGAAGGCTATAAAGAGAGGAGAAACGAGGTGAAGCGGGTGCTGAGTAGAGCCAAAAGGGACGCTGATGACAGGTGGGGCAGACGGTAGTGCCAGAATTTTGAGAACAAAAAGATGTTATGGAAAGAGCTGAAGAGGGTGAGAAAGGGAGAGACCGAAAAGGAAGGAGAGTGAAAAATAAAAACGGCCAGTTTTTGTTGGAAAGGGGTAATGTACGGAAGACATGAGCCGAGTATTTTGATGAGTTGTTGAATGTCGAGGATGACAGAGAGGCTAACATTGTTGCAGTGGGTGGTGGTGTTTGGATGCCAGTTTTGGGAAAAAAGACTTGTGGCAGACATTACCAGGGAAGAGGTGCTGGAGGTGGTGGAGGTGATGTAAGCAGAGAAAGCCCCTATTTTGGATAGCGTTGCGACCGAGTGCCTGAAGAAGGGTGGAGTAACGATTGTCGAATGGTTGGTGAGGTTACTGAACTTATGTTTTGTGGCAGGCGTGGTACCAATTCAGTGGCGCAGTGCCTGCATTGTTCCGCTGTATAAGGGCAAAGGAGATAAAAATGAATCAGTAAGTTATAAGTGGTTGGTAAGTTGTGTGGGAGAGTGCTGATCAAAACGATTAGAGACTGTACGGACTGTGCAATTGGAGAGGAACAGTAAGGTTCTAGGAGTAGTAGAGGGTGCGCCGATCTGATTTTTGCAGTGAGACTGACATGTGAGAAGAACCTTGTAAAGGGAAAGGACGTGTTCTGGGCTTCCATGGATCTGGAGAAGGCATACGATAGGATTGACAGGGAAGCGCTGTGGAGGGTGTTGCGTTTGTATGGAGTAGGCGGACATCTGTTGAAAGCGGTGAAGTTTCTATGTTGGCCGCCGAGCATGTGTCAGAGTGGAAAGCAAGGTGAGTGATTGGTGATTGAGACAAGGCTGCCGTATGTCTCCCTGGCTGTTCAATATCTATATGGATGGAGTGGTCAGGGAGGTGAACGCGAGTGCGCTGGGTCGTGGCTTGGAGCTGTTGGAAGCGAATGGGCGGAGTTGGCAGCTGAATCAGCTGCTATTTGCCGATGATACGGCCCTGGTTGCGGATTCAGAGGAGAAGCTATGAAGAATTAGTGTTTGAGAGAAGGAAGCTTCGAGTGAACGGGGGTAAAAGTACAGTAATGAGATACTCGAGGACTGTCGATGCGAGCAGAATTAGTGTCCTCCTTAAAACACTGAAGAAGTTCAGTGTTTTAAGTATCTGGGCTCCCGTGTGGAGAAGACTGGGTTAATGGAAACTGAGGCGAAGTCGCGAGTGAAGGGGGTGTAAGTGTTTGCTGCCCTGAAGAGCGTAATGAGCAGCAGGACGTTGGGGATGGAAGCAAAGAGGGGGCTTTATGAGGGCGTTGTTGTGCCAACTGTGCTGTACGGAGCTGAGACGTGGGGGGGGGGGGTGAGAGCAGATGAGAGAATAAGGTTGAATGTTTTCAAGATGTAATGTTTGAGGAGTATGACTGGAGTGTCGTTGAGAGACAGGTTCACTAACGACGTGGTTCGCATCGGAACGGGGATGGTAAAGGAGTTGGAGAACAGAGTTGATTCGCTTGTTCTGAGATGGGTCGGGCACATGGTGGGGATGGATGAAGGGAGATTTGGTGAAAAAGGTGTTGAAGTTAGTGGCGAGTGGACGTAGGCCTAGAGGGAGACCGATGTTTGGGTGGATGTATGGTGTACAGCAGGTGTTAGAAATGAGAGAAGTGAGTGTGGAGGAGCGAGAGAGCGTGCACTGGATAGGCGTGAGTAGAAAATGATAGTGAACGGATGAGCTTTGACGTTGCCCTGATGTGCTTTCCTGCCCAAGGCATATCGTTGAGAGACGGGATGGTCGTGGGCGAGGAGGGGCCTGTCATCATGACGCGGCAAGGGTAAACCAGGCACGCTGTCGGGCCCTGCTGCCGACACTGACCTTTAACCGCACACATGACCCGAAGGGTGTGTTGCGGGGTCCCCGGGTGGACGTTTTGCACAAAAGAGCTAAGGTGTGCGAGTGTGAGTGTATGACAGTGTGAGGTGCGCCTTGCCGTCGGCCACCCCTCTACTGGGGGATTTTGACCTAATGTCTGTATCTGTATCGTTCTGTATTATTGTTAATGAATTTACTTCCATCGTCCAGCGATGGGTTCTACATTTTTTAGGTCTAAAATTGTAAACTTAATATCCAATTGCACTATTTGAATTAGCCACCAAGAAGGGGAGTGGTCGATGGCAAGGCGCACCTCACGCCACACTCATTCGAAGCAGGAGATTGAAATAAATTCGTGACCTAACATTTCCTGCCAGCAGCCGGTTTGTGTGGCCGGTTCCGATAGTATTGTCAAGCGCACAACTATCGATCGAGAAGGGGGCCGATCATGGAGAGCGTTGATCGAGAAGGGTGCCGACCGAGAAGGCTCCTGTAGAGAAGGGTTTCCATCCAAAACATCGGCGATCGAGAAAGATGCGGATCGAGAAGAACAACCGATCAAAAACTGTACCGATCGAGAAGGGGGTCGATCGAGAAGATCGTCGATCAAGAGGGGTGCCAGTCAAGAAGAGTGTAAGCCGAGAAGGACACCGATCAAGAATTGTTCTGAACAAGAATTGTACCGAAGTAGAAAGGCCACCATCAAGAAGGGTGCTGATCGAGATGACATCCGATATAGAAGGTCTTTTCAGAAGGGCGGCAATCGTTACGAATAATGCAACAATGAGAATTCTCACACCGTATTAGGATTAGTGGTCTAGATGTATCACCAAGGTCAGGATCCGTATGGCATATGTTAGGAATTTGATCTACTTCTTGTCTGTATAATGCCGGACGTGTAGTTGTATGTAATACATATACACTAGGAAGAATATCCCTTGATATTCCGGGACGCGATGTAAATCTCGGTCTAAAAAGAATATCCTAAAATTAAGTAGGGTACCGGGACAAAAACCCCAGTCCAAGTCTTGTAATTTAATCCTAATATACCCATATCATTATTCTAGTATTTTTTCTGGTGTGGAAAGTGTTAAGTGTTTTAAAGGTATGCGTGGTGTGTCTCGTGCCCTCTGTGTCCTAGACCTCACGGAGAGGCCTAAGGACACATTACGTATCACTATATTTGTCTGCGCAATCAGTGAATTGATTCGAGTTGATTTTATTCGTTTACCAATTCAGATAGTCTTTTCAACATAGAGATAAAGAGGTTAATATAATTTGCGCAATGGTAATCGAGTTAAATTTTGGAGGGTATTTTTTACCTCATCATGATTGATTGTACTTTGAACATGTTTTGGACCTGGCATAAATGAATTTAGAGGGAGCGACACGATTGTAAACAAACCATGCAATGGGACGCGTTATCCAAAAACTATGAAAGATAATTAGCTCAGCTGCGGATTGATGACGTGATGATCGTCGAACACATCATTCAGATTTTTTTTTATATAATACAATTGAAATGATATACACATACATAAATGGGTCTTATCCATATAAGACATATTAGACATTTACGATAACTTCCCATTACTTCGTTCAATTTTACCTGAGAGCTGTTTTGCACGACATTGAACACCGGTACAACAAAGAGCTCCAGTGTGTTTATTAATCAGAGTTGTGTCTTTTGGTTTTCATGAATACGATGATTATGTGAAATGAAACTAATAATTAATTTATTATCGAAATTTCATTTGTTGTATTGTCCCATTTATATGTATTATCAACAAAGGTGGCCAAAGCACGAGTATAAATGATGAACATTGTGATGTGGTTGAATGGATTTCCTTGAGTAGAAATCTCCCACATTCCTGGCGAAGCAGTTCAACAGATCTCAATCTTGCCCCGCCATTCATTAGCTAATTTTCCCGTCAATTAGTCCGATTAACAGACGGTTACTGTTATCAGGCCGACAGACGGTCATTAAGCGATAGTGACTGAGCCAAGAAAGTAAGAGATTGGACAGCCCAGTCCGCTCTTGGACGATGATCCGGACTGTTTGAATTGCTTGGAAAACCGACGAAATGCTGATAAAGAGTGAACATATACCTCTTTTACCTCAAAGATTTACCTCGGAGATGCCCTAGTAATTAAATGTTGAGTGTATTGACAACTAAGGCACTAAATAACTAAGTTGAACGAAGTGAATCTGCTGTGAGTATTGCATTTGATCAACATCAGAACAATGTCGAGGAAGTGGCCATCCGGAGACTCACGATCGTTCGAGGTGGACGTTTCCTTGAAGCCGTCCACTCGTAGACTTCTTCATCTCGCTCTTCAACATGAGGGAAACACATGCTGAGGAGTTACCTACACATAAAAACCTCCTAGTATAACACCACCGAAATCAGATTGCTGACAACGTCATCAGCACAACATCCCATGCAATTCCATGGTGATGGTGTTGAAAGGAATATCAACAAGTTAGTAAAATAATGTTCAATCGTAAAGAGAGGTCCTAAAACTAATGGACAATGTTTGCATGGGGCTAATCAGTTTCACAAATAACTTCCTTGTATTGATAACTAATCGCAAGTCAGTAAACATGATTAGTTGCCGTTGCTGTGATCTCGATGATTAGCTGAGAGCCGCTCAACAGCTCGCTTTATCTACGAAAATCACATCTGTTTCAAATGGTTCAAATTGCTCAGCATCGCAGCTTCTGAAAAGGTTTACCTCACCACGCATTAGTTGCTTGAAGTTGAAGATCTATTAATATTCGAGCAGCCACGTCAAACTTGCTGCACACATGAGGGAGGGATTCTATGAAACTTTGTTAAAGGTTGTAATTTAGGTAATATAATTGTTGTTTCAAGAAGATCATATTCCCAGGATAATTTGTTTCCTGAGGTTACTCCCAAGATCGTAGCTTACCAAAGTCCTCTGATGTTTGACATTCAGTGGCTCCTAAAGATGTGTTATCTTACAATCTTTTAATCCTGTGCTGTTTTAAGTAAATCCCGGGATAAGGGAAAGGCTGGGATAGAAAGAGGGCTGATAGTACTTCGGAGAGGCGACCAAGTTTAGCTAAATGGCTCACTGAATATAAAAAAGATTGCAAGTATGTATGACCTATTGCCTTCATCACAGGGATTTTTCGGCCTGAAACAACTATGAAAACTAATCTAGCTAAAACTTTTGTGTGGTTCCTTTCTCAAACTTTGTATGACTTAGGTAATTGCAGAGCATGATGAAATTTTGCATTTGTTGAAGCATTGTTTGTAATTGAAATAATTTAGATTTGATTTCCATTCTTCTGCATAACGTTTTTAGGTTCTACGCCGAGTTAATGATCACCAATGTGTTCACAGCAGATATAACTGAAATTATGGCATTTTCGAAGTGTTTTCTCTAAATATTACCTTCCCTGGAATATTTATTTCGTGTTTAAGATAAAATTACAACAAATTTTATCTGCAGTATGTTTATAATTTAATCGCCAAAAGTATAAGTAAGCAATATGAACAAACTCATGCGATTGTCTGGTAATTTATTGAAGTATTTGTTATGTACCTGTCATGTTATTACAGTATTTGTTTAGGTAAATGTTTTAATTTTTCTTGTGCACATCTGAATAATCGGCCTTTATAAGTAACTATTCACATTGAAGTGTTCCCATTCAACAAAAAATTGCCAATCGCCTTGACTCTTCGAAAAAAATACGTGACCAAGGAAAACAACGTACATAATTTCTCGTCCATGACACTATTTCATTAACGCTGGCTTAACTAATTTTAAGTGAGCACATCACATGTTATCAATGATTGTTCAATGATGTTTTTTAAAGAGCTCGCAAATATGTACGTAAATTTGGTTCTTGTAAATTATCTTTTGGGTGATTGTGAATCCCCTACAATCAAATACCATCACTAAAATAAAAAAGTTGTTTGAAGATTTTACTCCAACATTCCTACATTGAGATTGTACATTCGTGCGTACGTGTCCAAGTATGATATGCACAGACATGCGGGAGGTATCGGCTGCATGCCTACAAATCCATAATTACTTGCAATCTCACTGCCGGCATGTTCGAATCTCAAATGAAAAGTGACGGTTTTGTTGACCCAATGATACATCATACGTACGTACTTAATGGCGGACAACAAATTTGCTTAAAATTAAAGGTTTTCGGAAATTTTGTATGATTATTTATCACAACTTATTTTAACTTTGTAAACATAATTTTTGTACACATCCAACGCATAGTCATAATTCATAATATATCAAATTGTACACGGAAAAGCATTATTTGTTTTTTCGTTATAGACTAACCGTAAGCTAGACGAATTTTCTCTAACCACTGTGCATGTACAGGGTGTTTCCGGATTGTGTGAACAAACTTCAATAGAACGTTGGGTTAGGTGGGATACGCACATTTTACTCAAGAACATGTTAAAAAATTCTGAAGACATAACAAATAGAAGAAGGAATGCATCCAATTGTTGATCCTGCATGCTCACAAGTATTCTGACATGACGCCCCAAGATATCTACCGTTAGGAACACTTTAAGAGTCCGGTCCACAGGACATCAGTTCCGTCTGAACAAGATCTCATCCGCAGTATTATTATTGACGCCTCGGGAAGCATTTTCGAATCTCCTGATGACTTCGGAAGAGGTCGGCAATCATTGTTCCGGCGCACCCACGCACGCATAGCAGCAGCTGGCATATTACCTAACCTGTAGTGTTCCTTCATAATAATGAATGTGTTCTGACTTTGATTTCCACTTTTCCCACCGAGATGCTGTAACTTTCAGGTCCTCATAATTTTTTAATCGTTTGTGCTTGTTTTACCTAACCCAGAACCCAGCCATAAATCAAAATTTGTTCAATTAATTCTGTAACACTTTATAGGCATCCACTACACTGTTAAATAGCTTCATTCGGACTGATACTTGGATGCACAGAACATACGACGACATGTCTGATGTTTGTAATTCAAGGGATGTGAACGTTACAATTGCACAAATTCTGTATTTCAGGTCGCTTGCTGCGACAATTAACAATGGGTATCAATGGGAAAGGATAGCACCATCATCACAACTTAATTTTCACGCTGCTCTTGAGATTGAAAAACATAATTGGAGATTGAACTGTACACGGTATGGGCCTGGAAGATACCCGAATACTTTTATAAACTTCGTTAACATCAGAATGCTCATGCCTAATAGTTAGTATGTGTCATTAATGGTTATTATCAGTTTTTATTTATTGATATTGACAATCATTGATTCCTGGAAGTAATGTTTGGCTTGTCTCCATCGCTTTTGACAAGTAGTCATCAGACGCGTCATTGAAATCCTAAAAAGTTTTCAATAACTTACCGGCATTACCTACTTGCAACAATTTTGACCCATCATCTTGGAGTTTGGGTATTTTATCATTACCAATCACAATTTATAATTATAGAGTAGTATTAAATATCTTCGACTTGTATTGTTAATTAGAAGAGTACTTCTTACTAAGCAGTGTGTGTTCAACAAGTGAGGTTAGTTTTTGTGACCTTCGGCGCGCAGAAGTAGTTGTTGGTACGCTACTTGATCGGTCAGTTGAAGTTGTTTGAAGTCATAGGTGTCGGTTAGAGTAGACTCAATTCTACTGGAATACGTAAACTACAAGATAATCGGTTAACATTGGTGAAGTCGTTAATGCCGTTGAAATCTATTAAAAATTACCCAAAGTCGGTCGGAACTAATTGTAATTGGTTGGTGTTGGTTGAGCTCCATTTAGTCGAAATCTCAAAGTTGGTTAATTGAAGTGTAAAAATCAGTGCAAAACGGCAGAAAGTAGTATCAAAAATATTTCTATACCATTGTTGGTGTCAAAAGTCAGTGAGGAAATTCGGTTGGAATTGGTATGAGCCGATTTTGGCTCCGGATATTCCAACATCGTACCGCTAGAATTACAATTATTGGAAAACATGATCACGTTTCAAACCTTCAATGATCGTGACCGCCGTTAAAGTGAATTCCTACCATTTGATGCCGTGTCCAGCGCACGACCAAGATGGAGAAAGACACGCTCAACTAGGAGAGAGGTAGACATCGTTCTGTACTGACACGGTTGATCAGCGGCAACGACTAGAAATTGAGCAAGCCTGAACCCTTCCATTCCCAACAACGAGAGCTGTAGTAGTCGACCATTAAAATAACTGAGGCAAAATGCAGTCGATTTTGAAAAGAGATCACAATGGTAATTCATATACGAAGAATATGAGGTTGGGGGATTTCCTAAAAATGAAACATCTGTCACGGATCACAACATCTCAATCGATCCCCTAAGATAAATGACTACATTAATCATGCTAGAAACGAAACAAGATTTTGTTTTTTGAAAAACACCCTTAATATATTCTCAACATCATTTTGACTTATATGTTTGTTCGTGTGGAATGAAATTTTAGTTGATTAACTTTAGATTTAAGTTCACGTCGTTGGCTACAAAAGATGACCGTTCTTCAGGGTTTGCTTTGAATGCTAGTATGGGAAAAAATGAACCAACTGTCTTGATTATCTTTAAGCTCATTGAAGCTTTTGGATCCCAAGCAATGAGAAACGAATGGTAAAGTGATTATTCATAGAACAATAATAATGGGGCATTATCAAATTACGGACGGGATTGCGTATCTCTATTTTAAAGTTGGTGTTCTGTAACTCCCAGTCAAGAATCTAAATTTAAATGATTCAGGTTCAGACGAAATCTTTTATTATACATGACTGTTTATAACACTGTTAATAGTTGAGCAATGTAGTTTTGTCTCGAAATTATATTTTTTGGACATAATCATTGATCTTTGACCGACTAGTCAGGAATAACATATCAATTCTTCCGTTTTCTTAATTAAATCTTTCTGGATTTGATGTGGATTAATTTTTCAGGCCGATCAAAAGTGACATTCTGTGTCAGTATTTATTCTACCAAGATATTATTTACTACTGATTTAACATGTTATCATTGAGTTACATCATATAAAAAGGTTTTAAAATAGAAGGCTAATATTTCAATTCCCGTATGAGAAGATTTCCTCGCTCATCTCAAACCCCTGTCCATATCCTGGATTATTTAATTCTAGAGTATAAGATTAACAGTACTATGATCATTCTCTGTGGCACTGGTATGCACTTTTTGGATAGTATATGGAAACTGCGTAAACAGACACTAAGTAGGTATTGGCAGGGGCGTTTACTCGTCGCTTTATTGCCTTTAGGGAACACATCCTGGGACAATAGAAGCACCGGAGACTGGACGCCAATAGCTGGTTATTGCGGTCCAGTCAGCATCGTCAGTAATACACGCTAGTTATGCTCTACGTTAAACAATAGCTGGTTATTGCGGTCCAGTCAGCATCGTCAGTAATACACGCTAGTTATGCTCTACGTTAAACAATAGCTGGTTATTGCGGTCCAGTCAGCATCGTCAGTAATACACGCTAGTTATGCTCTACGTTAAACAATAGCTGGTTATTGCGGTCCAGTCAGCATCGTCAGTAATACACGCTAGTTATGCTCTACGTTAAACAATAGCTGGTTATTGCGGTCCAGTCAGCATCGTCAGTAATACACGCTAGTTATGCTCTACGTTAAACAATAGCTGGTTATTGCGGTCCAGTCAGCATCGTCAGTAATACACGCTAGTTATGCTCTACGTTAAACAATAGCTGGTTATTGCGGTCCAGTCAGCATCGTCAGTAATACACGCTAGTTATGCTCTACGTTAAAGCAACGAAAATGCCCTGTCGCAGGATTACGCTGCCTTGAGTCCAGCTATTTCATCAATCACACAAATTGTTTATAGTTTACGAATGATGTATGAGGAAACGTGTATTTACATATCCATCCAAAATTTCCTATCTCATCGCAGCGGTGTTTGAATCAAACGCGAAAAGTAAATCTGCCCATTTCAACAACAATATTTACCTTATTTTCAACTCGGCCAACACGTTTTAATAATATCATCCATAAATTGGATCTAAATGTAAGTCCCTTGTTCCACGCAGGCCCTTCGGTCTCTTACAATATGCATCCTATCAACACGCTTATTCGTCGTCTACAGTCAAGACCGCGATGGTTCGTGGCATCGGCGTTATTTCAGTGTTGAATATACAAGGCATCATCCAGAAGGGTTAAATCATTCATGCGGTGAAATATTCAGAAATATATTCCCCGACCATCTGAAAGGAGAAACAATATATTGAAAGGCTCTACGATATTAATCTTTTATTATCATTCTGGACAGGCTTCGAAATAGTTTTCACTTACAACGGCGATCTTATTCGGGATAAAAGCTCCATGTCTCGCTTCTTTCCAAATTTTAATTTGTTAGACCACTGATTGCAAGCGTGATCGTGATGTGAATGATGTTTTCGCAATAAAACTATCCTATCTATGATGGTGAAGTTGAACACTAAAATGTAAAAAAATAAGTACCTATGTCATCATCAAAAATTCTACAACATCTAAATTCATTTTGATATTCGGAAACTATAGGTAAATAGGGATTGGTGAAAGATCGCCAAATTCCACCTGTCACAATCGTTCATGATTTGATAAAAATTGTTCGATTTTCATCCTGTTACGAATCACTTGAAATTGCAGAGGTGAGTAGCGAAGAAAAAAAAGGTCTGTTTCCTGCTGGTATGAAACCAGACGTCGACTTTTATCAGTATTTGGCATAATTTCTTAATGAATGCTACAAATTACAAATTAACGTTACCTAAGTTTCAAAATGTAGATAAATGAATCATTACATATTTATGATAGATAGTCTTGAATCGTGATAGATAGACAAATCAGTGAACAGTAATTTCACAATAATTATTTTTGCTATAACAGCTGATGAATTTTGATTGTTGTGTTCATGTTTGGCCCATCAGTTGTTGCGTTATGTATAAAGACACCAATTCGAAAACAAAACTGCGGTCTTTTCCATTTGAGCTCAGACTTTTAAGAGCCCTTGTTGCCTAAATTTTACTTAGATATTATGTTGCAACATAAGGGACACGCAATGAACAGATGTGTTAATACTGACTCCAACTTAATTAACATGAGCTTACAAATATTAGGCCTCAGCTTCTTTGAGACACTATAGTGGGAAAACACAGAGGCCTGCCCATCTGTAATTTTACAATCCCTCAAGGTGCAGCATCGAATGAAACGATTCGATATCATTGATTATGCAATGTTTAAAATAATTCGTCTTCTATTGCGCACTATTTTCTTGTTACCTTTGCAAAATACTATACATAGGAAGTGCCATTTGAACGTATTTATAGAATAGGTCTTATATGATAACAATTTACTCGATGTGTTCTGCCCGTCTTAAACGACGCCAATCTTAGCCGAAAGAACCATCTAGTTGTCTTCTTACTGTCATCATTTTTGAACATCATTGATCTAGTTTGTAATGAAGTTCTAAGCCCCCAGGCCCTGTAATGGGTCCCTGCTTGAATTAGGGCGGCTCTGTTTTGATTACGGATCAGAGTCGCTCAAAGCCCCTCTCGGAAAAGGTGGGAGTAAAGGATCATGCTGGGAAAAGGGTATGATGCAGAGCGCATTCTTTAGGGCTGTTTTTTGGAGCTGCACTTCATTGATTGGCTCGACTTGATGATGAAAGATAGTCCTGGTTTTCATCAATAATATCTATTCAAGTTGGTTTTAATTTCTAATTGATTATATTGATTATATCAACCAATGAAAATCAGGAAGTTCATCTCTAAAGTTAGGTTAAAAAAATGTTGGCTCCGTTTTCAACCCAACATATAAATGTATCCCAAGTCTTCTCTTGATTGACAAAAATATCGTGAAGAAAATGTTAGTTTAATGTCTTTCTTAAATATCGAGAAGAAAATGTTAGTTTAATGTCTTTCTTAAATATCGAGAAGAAAATGTTAGTTTAATGTCTTTCTTAAATATCGAGAAGAAAATGTTAGTTTAATGTCTTTCTTAAACATCGAGAAGAAAATGTTAGTTGAATGTCTTTCTTAAATATCGAGAAGAAAATGTTAGTTTAATGTCTTTCTTATATATCGAGAAGAAAATGTTAGTTTAATGTCTTTCTTAAATATCGAGAAGAAAATGTTAGTTTAATGTCTTTCTTAAATATCGAGAAGAAAATGTTAGTTTAATGTCTTTCTTAAATATCGAGAAGAAAATGTTAGTTTAATGTCTTTCTTAAATATCGAGAAGAAAATGTTAGTTTAATGTCTTTCTTAAATATCGAGAAGAAAATGTTAGTTTAATGTCTTTCTTAAATATCGAGAAGAAAATGTTAGTTTAATGTCTTTCTTAAATATCGAGAAGAAAATGTTAGTTTAATGTCTTTCTTAAATATCGAGAAGAAAATGTTAGTTTAATGTCTTTCTTAAATATCG
>SDVV010006485.1:0-18423 GCA_016164225.1 Gammarus roeselii
CTCTTGATCCCTGCATGATGATCTTAGTTATCATCCCACACGATACGCTCTTGATCCCTGCATGATGATCTTAGTTATCATCCCACACCATACTCTCTTGATCCCTGCATGATGATCTAAGTTTTCATCCCACACGATACACTCTTGATCCCTGCATGATGATCTTAGTTATCATCCCACACGATACGCTCTTGATCCCTGCATGATGATCTTAGTTATCATCCCACACCATACTCTCTTGATCCCTGCATGATGATCTTAGTTATCATCCCACACGACTCGCTCCTGCCACTCGCCAGACAAAGGTAATCCCGAGGCTGTTTTAAAATAAATTTAATGCTCTTATTCTTCGAGCTTTCAATTGCGTGGGATAGTCTTTTGTTTCATGAGCGGTAAAACCGATGTATGAATTTATTGGTAACATTTGATTGATGATAAGCGAAGTGTAGAGTTGCATAACAATAATGGCTTCAAAGGAGTCTCCAGGATATAATTAAACAATTTTACCTCAATTCCCAGTGCACAGAAATTAAATACAAATGTATTCCCAAATTATTTTCTTGGCCGGTACCAGTCTGCAAGGCAAACCAGTTTACCTATCCTCATAAAAATAGTCCGTCTTTCTCTACTCAAAGTCATATGAGTACTCTCAATCTCCACGTAAATTCCACACAGAAACGCCTACGTGCACAAACTAGTGCGAGAATCACACTCGATAAATACATCTCACAATCTTTATATTTTGCCACCGTATCTCCAATCATCGCCGCCATTATCTCCGCCATTATCGCCGTGATTAGCGCCATTATCGCGACGAATATTCGCGTTCAGCAGGCCATTAAGCTATTTTTTGGAGGTTTGAAACGAATGAACTTATAAACAATTATTCATGTGGCACAAGATAATTTTAGTCATCACCTCCGCAGTTTATAAAAATAGATAATTTTAGTCATCACCTCCGCAGTTTATGACGCCAAGGTTCGTGTTCCGTTATCAGCTGTTAGTCGGCACGTGTATCGAGCATTTGTCAAGCAGGAATTCTTATTGGAATAGGTCTCAGAATTCCACATATTCAGGTTTAGTTGATGAATATATCGTACGCGCGGATCAGTCTGAATGTCTTCTTCCGATGATGACTGAAAGGAACTAGTTCATGAACGCATTGAATGTGTTAATGAGCGCATTGAATGTGTTAATGAGCTTATTGAATGTGTTCGTCATTTGTACATGAACAGTACTAGGTAATGAGCTTATTGAATGTGTTTGTTATTTCTGAATAAACTAGATAATGAGCTTATTGAATCTGTTCGTCATTTTTACATAAGCTAGTTAATGATCTTTTTGAATATGTTCGTCACTTTTGCTTAACTAGTTAATAAACTTATTGAATGTGTTCGTCATTTTTACATAAACGAGTTAATGAGCTAATTTAATGTGTTTGCCAATTTTACATAAACTTGTTAATGAGCTTATTGAATGTGTTCGTCATTTTTACATAAACTAGTTAATGAGCTCATTTAATGTGTTTGTCACTTTTACATAAACTTGTTAATGAGCTTATTGAATGTGTTCGTCATTTTTAAGTAAACTAGTTGATGAGCTTATTTAATGTGTTTGTCGCTTCTACATAAACTCGTTAATGAGCTCATTCAATGTGTTATTTCGTCTAATTGTACCCTCGAAAGCAGCTATATGTAGGATGCCAATGAATATTTGCCTGTATGGTAGTGTCATTTTTCATATCTGTACCCGTGAATGGCAACGATACATGACCGAAAAAAGAAGTTTATTTCAGTAACATTTCCCTAATTATGATCCTTCCGGCGGCGATGAACTCCGTAAAAAGTTCGCTTATAATCCAGTTGAATTATTCATTCTTTCGATCATCAATGCGTCTATAAAATGAGGTCAGAAACGTATGAATCGCGACGATAATACGACTTCGGCGATGGTAGAAGATAACTGTAGAATACTGCCCACAATCACAGATACGGCGGCGAAAAATTTAGACCGGGGAATTTTGGCCTTCTTAAAAAAGTTACCCGATTGTGGCATGCGCTAAGAAATTAACAATTAGGGATTTTAATTCGGCAAATTACCCTTAAATTCAAATCTGGTGAACGTAAAACAAAGATTTATCAAAGGATGTACACGTTGTCAATTATCAGATTCGAAATCAATTAAGGGCGATGCTATCTAGCATGCCATTACCAGCATGCAATGTTGGGCTGTCGTTGCCATTAACTGATGTTCAGTTGGAGTTAATGCGTCGCCGGTCAACTTCTTCCTTAAATCGATGTTCAATAATAACCAAGGAATTTACTGAGTTTCTTTACATTTTCCATCAAGTAGATAGGAAACGCAGTATCTGTAATTATGATGGATAAATATTGAGTCCAGAATACTTCATCTTCATCTTATTTTACATTGATTAGTAGAACAGCTCCTATATTATAAACCGCTCATATTTCATCCATGATATCTGCGGCCTTAGGTAACTTGAGCTTTTTTTAAATAAGTGTGAAGGTTTGAACAGACGCTGTACCTCATAAGAGCACTTTTAACTTTGTGTGAAGGTGTTGGTGTCACAATTACTGCCCTCGGCACGTACGTTAAGTTTTCTTGAATCTCGAGTTGAAACCATCCATTATCTAACAACATTGGTTCTCACAATAAGGTGGGGATGGTGGTGGTACGGGATGGTGGTGGGGTACGCTGCCTTTCGGTATGTTGTCCTCATGACTGTTTGGCCGTAGATATTCGTTGTCCTCATGACTGTTTGGTCGTGGATTTATGTTGTCCTTATGACTGTTTGGCCGTAGATATATGTTGTCCTCATGACTGTTTGGTCGTGGATATATGTTGTCCTTATGACTGTTTGGTCGTGGATATACATGTATGTTGTCCTTATGACTGTTTGTCCGTGGATGTATGTTGTCCTCATGACTGTTTGGCCGTGGATGTATGTTATCCCCATTACTGTTTGGCCGTGGATATATGTTGTCCTCAGGACTGTTTGGCCGTGGATATTTCTGTATACTCCAACGTCGAATTTAAGGCGACTCCAGGCGATGATCACCGGAAACACAATTGGAAGCAATGTTTTTAACAGTTATCTCGGGTGTTTGACCTTCGTGACAGCAGCCTTGATCGATGGATCGGAGACGGGTCTGCTGAAAATAGTCTAGGTTTTTTAGAAGCATTTGAAGTAATCTGCAACAAAGATTGACGGGAAATAGAAAAAGTCACAGCTGAATTGATGACAAAGCCTTTTTCCTATCTGGCACAAAATTCAAAATCCTTAGATATGAACGTTATTGATATAAAACGGCTAAAATTGAAAGCTAAGATTGTTTCTCCAAACGAGTTCGCCGGTCAATTATAAACGTACCATTGCAGCAGAGTGCATCAAAAACGGGAAACATTTGCAAAAATTCGTAATTTATCTGAATTGCTTCCTCAACAAATGGCGTTATTTAGGTCAAGATTTCATGATCATAATAGCCGGGTGATATGCTAAATATTATTTTATTGACAATAACTTTTAAAGGAAAAACAATTATATATATATTTGTGAATAAATTATATATGGAGAAAAATAACTTGCAGGAAAGCTCTAAATGCTAAAAAGAAACAAGTGGATTGGGAACCAAAGTTTGGTTCTTCCATCGAAATCATCTATTTATTTCATATCTGCATTGCGAAAAATTTAATTAACAATTGGTAGTATGTGCAGAGGTACGATGATCTGCAAATATTCCATAATGTAATTTCACATCTCGAGAGTGTCTGTTAGTTACTACCTTCATACATGTTGATATTTAGTGAAGCTTTGTCATAAAAAAAAATTGAAAATTGATTTTCATCGGTCATTATCGAACTCATATTTCTGGATAAGAACGATTGAACTGACTTTATAAACTGTATACCTACTCTTTTCTTAGAAAAAAAATCCCTACTTATAATTAGGGAACCGCCGGTGACTTTTAGCAGCACCCAACTGCACTTACAGGCATGCCATCGTTGAAACTCCGGTACATCATCGATGGCGTGCCATCGATAGCAAGCATCATAGACGATATGGGCCAGTAAGGGTTGGTTGAAGTTAAGTTTGAGCTACCACTGACGCGACCAAACACATTTGATCATGCTGGCTAGTCACCGCCAGTACGCCATTGGTTCCATGTCCCGGTTTTTCGGCAATGAGATGAGTCTATGCCATGATTACATGCGACTTAAGATAGACTCATGAAGCGGTTCCCCCGCTCACCCGTAATGAACTCTTAAGTAAACGAGAAAAACTGAATTGACTGTATGCCTTGGCTCACCATCTGAGAAATTCATCTTGGTCCCCTTCCGTTGATGCTCTCAGCAGTGTTTGCTCCTATTGACATGGGACTTTGTTCGTGTTATGACGCAGAGTAACGTACACTTGGGCCATGACTTACATGAATTGACAGCTGGAGGAACATGCGTGTAGTAGTTAGTGTGTACAATAATTGTACGTGTTGAATTTGTATATTGTGTCATTAATTTTAATCAGCTCTGATTCAATCAAATAGTTCTTTGATTTCTGTATATGAATAAAAATCGTTCACTGTGAAATGATCATTTGTGTATGAAAACTCTGTAAAGCCCAATGCAGATTTTTTCCGATACAGCCGTTTTCCTCCTAATGGCTAAAGTTGGCCGATACAAAGGGGGGAGGGAGGCATCCAATCTCCCACAGGAGGGGGAAGCATCCAATCTCCCATCATAATTTTTTTAATCATTTGATATCTTGAACGAATCAAAAAGCTATCGGAATCTCTGTGTTTCTTTTTGCTTTGCTTCATGACCAAACAGAATGATAAAAATTCTGACACATTCCCTCCACCCCTGTTACGTTCATGCTTTTCTAGTCCTATAACAATGGGGGTTTAATCATCATCGAATGACTCAACCCATATTATTATAAACCTTTCAGTAAAGGCAATATTTTTACTGCATTACATATCTCAATTTATATTTTTTCAGAAAACTTTTTTTTAAATTTTCTCAATACCTTGATAACTCGAGAGCTAAACCCCGAAAATAAATATCACAATTGAATACATTCATCATGTGATAATAAATTATTACGAAAGATCAACAAACAAAATATTGATGTGCATTTGAGGGGAACAATTTCCTTTCAACACACGTGGATCTGAGATCATTATGAAAGTGAATATAGAAGTTGACACTTGTTAAATAAGAAAAAAAACGACCACAGTTTTAGCAATAATAACAAACGCCTAAGCCGTGTTTTATGGCGAAGTTTATTGGTAGCGCAACTTGAGTAAATCGCCGGTATTTAAAGTTATGTCGATTAAGTGAGCTGTTCTACGATACGAATTGATTTTGCAAGTTATTGATTCTATTAATACGTAAAGTGCATAAAACATGCAAATAAAGGGAGACGGGTGCACAAATTTAGGAAGACATCGACCGTCGTCCCTATATTCTTTCACATTGTATCATTTCCACCTCGCCTTTGGCATAAATAAATGTTAGTAGGCGTGCACTTCAATTGCAAATGGGTAGTAAACAAATGGTAATAACACATTCAGCTTGTATCGATGTTTCCAGAATTTACTCAAGAGCTTATCATATTTAAATCTGCATAATAGTAAAAAAAAAAATTTCAAAATATCACTGGAGTCTTTAATGTTTTGTTCAGAAAAAATAAAATAAAATGTATATTTTATTCTATTAGCATCATCAAAAAAAGAACTACTTGCTAACGCCACCAAAGCGGCGATCTTGTAACATCCTCAATAAATTGGGTCTATGATGAAATATGAGAGGTGATTTGTCGTGATAGATGATCCCTATCGATCCTAATGTGGTTTGCTGGGAGCTGTCTGCCACATAGACTAACGAGAGGGACTAAAACATTACAGGGCAGCAGCTGGTGCAAGTGATGAACTAATGGAGTGATATAAATAAATTGAATATGTTGGACATATATTTGTAAATATGAGGAGGAGAAGATCAAGATGAATAAAAAAAATAGTCATAACAACTATCAAAAAACAATCAATCCCCAAATTCAGAATTATAAAATGAGAGATCCATAGGTGAATAGAACATTAAAACGCATCACTATGAAACTTGTCTTTTCTCGTCAGCATCCTGTGCTCTTTCTGTAACCTATGGAACCGCAAATGCTGCTCAAGTTTGCATCACCTTTGATGACTTGCGCTCCCTGTACAGTGGCTAAGTTTATGCTCAGAATGCGGCAGCTCTTGCTCTAATCCCGTACTTGAGTCCTCACCGCAGCTCACATCCTCCAACGCCGCCCCCGTCTACCCAGATCCCTTTCTTACGAGTGTCTTCTGCCATAACTGATGCTCACCTTTGCTTGATTCAGTTCACTTGCAATGGCTTTGAGCACTCACTGCCAAATTGAAATAGCCTCCTTCCTTCATAGCCACCAGATTGGGGCCGCTTGCTTCTAGGATTCTAAGCCATCCGGCTCCGCCACTCTCGAAGTCTTCCCGCTCCATTCCGGCCACAGACGTGACCGACCTGGGGTAGGGACTGATCCTGATCCGTTACGAGATCAATAACAGCACATTAAACACCAGCTCCATCTTTCTTCATGAAATCGTTGATCATCAAGCAATAAAGTTCTCTTACAACGACAGCCCACACCAGATCAACATCTACCTCCCGCGTACCTCCACCGGCTCTAACGACCATGAGCCCAATTTTCTCCCTCTCTGTACCATCGCTTCCGATTTGATACAGATGGGTGACTTCATAGTCCAATACCCCACTTGATACTCATGAAACAGGATGCCCGTAGGCAGCTCGAGGAGACGATATTGACCTGTCCACAAATTCGGGTATTGTGGTACCCCTAATAAAGGCTCACATACTAGACTACTCGCTAAAGGACCTCCTTCTTTGCCCAACATCACCTCCATGACTGATCACTTCGCCCTCCAACCAACGTATGTTGTCCATATGACCCTGAATTTCGACTCTCTCCGCATGACTGGTACACACACCGCTGCTCGTCTGAGTATGAGTCCCCTGGCAAAGACAGATCTTTCGTCAACTACAGGCAGACTGGGAGGCTCCCACTGACTGAGGCGGCATTTTCACAGGCTCCCCCTTTCATTTCTGTTCAAACCGCGAGAACACCATCCATAAGATTACATAGAACGCAACCAAACATCACATACCTCCCGGTGATTTCAGTTATCACATCCCCACCTCCTCTCTGGATTCAGGACGCAGCTTGGTCAGCGTGATGCTGCAACAGCTCTCAATTCCTCCGACACCTAAATTGTCATACTAAAACAACGAATATCTCAGTCAATAACGGCAACAGCTACCCATCGTGTCTGGAAAAGACAAATTGACCGAAGCCACTCACTCCAACCCTGCAATGATTTGATCGGAATAAGATTCCTTACCGACAAATGCATACACATACCTCCCCTCCCCCCGGTCAACCGCTTATCTTCCATAATACAGTGCTCACCTGCGCCTCCGACATTGCCGCTGCCCTCTATACATTTTTCCTTTGCATCACCCCTCACGCACAATGTCACACCCCCTCGCTGCACCATTACTCACTAGTGCTGTTGGGCCGTCCGTTAATCGCCCGTGGAGTTTGGTGGAACAATAAGTATTGCTCGCTGGTGCTGTTTATCAGAAACTTGATTTCACTGGTGGAACCATTTTTTTCTTGCTAAAGCTGTTGAGCAGGAGTTCGTCGATCACGAGTTCAGTTTGGTGAAACCATGACTCGTTAGTGTTTTTGGGAAGGAGTTTGTTGTCTACTGGTTGAGAATAGTGTTATTGGGCAGGAGCTCGGTGCTTGCTGGTAGAGTTTGTTGGAACCGATACTCACCGGTGCAGTGGGGCAGACGTTCGTTGCCTGCTAGTGGAGTTTGGTTGAATCATTACTCGCTTATGTTTGTTGGTCAGGAGATAGCTAGCTTGCGGAGTTTGATGAAACAACACTCACCAAGTCGGCCTTGGTACGATCCATAAGCCCGGCATCGATCGAGGCGATGGTAAGCGACCTGACGGCGTTTCATTTTCCCCTTCTCTAGAGGGAAAAACCCTTGTGGGGATTGCACCGGCTTGGATACCTTTGTGACGAGTCACTTGCCTGGCACTTCTTTAAAGGCTGGCAGGGCTGCCAACGCGTCAGAGAACAAAAAAAAGTAAGTGCTAATCTCTACGTGACCGCTACCTCTTCGAGCCCTTGGCTATCAAGACAACCGGCGATATTGGCCAGACCAGCAGGCTCCCGATCCACGACGTCTGCTGACGGTTATCTGCCGCCTACAGGGACCCTCAAGAAACGTTCTAGCTGAAGCAGAGGCTAGGACTAGCTGTGCGACGTGGCAACGCTTTGAGTGTGCAATTAGCTTGTAAGCCTATCGAATCGGCTAGTTAAAGATTGGATCATTGTTAAGGTAGAGAGGGTAGGCCATTACTCCAGCAGAGCTCCGAGCTCCATTAAAAATACTCACCTGTGATGTGGGACCGAATTTCCCATTGATTGCCAATGAAATTTAGTGGAACCTTTACCCGCTAAAGTTGTTGATCTGAAGTATATTACTTCTTAGAAGAATTATCCTTGCAGGTTGTTTGTTCGTTTGGGTAAACGTTTGAGGTAATGAGTTATTCATATATATAATCAATTTATTAATTCATAGTTTCATCTTAAATATTGACGGTTAGCCTGTCTAACTCGACTGATATTAGTCTGGTCTGGGATATTTTCTGTTAATTAGAATTGTTCATTCTGTCAACGGAAAATGAAATTCTTTAATAATAGTGGAACATGTTGTATAAATGTTTTAAAGCCGAACTATTTTTTCGGAAGCTATCAATGTCAGGGTCTCAGCAAACATATCACAAGGCGTCGAGACGAGGGCTTGTTGAGGCCATCACTCGGCGGCGCTGTTAGGAGGCTGGCAAACTGTTGGCAGGGTAAACAATGTTAGAACAGGCTTTCCTTTAAAACGTAACGCCGTTCACCGTTCGTTCTCGATGCAAAAAATATGAGCATGGTTATTTATATTGTTACTTGAATGCAAAAAGAACGTGCTCAATTGGCAATCATTGTACCGTTCAATTGTTTTTTTTTTCATTTTTTAGAACGCATAACAAGATGGTCGAAATGTGCCTCACGTTTGCAAGATCAGCAGCCATCTAAGGGGTTGTCATAAAAAATTCAAATTCTGTCTTGTAAAAGAAATAGCAAAAAGGCCGAGGATGCAATCAAGCAAAAAACTATGGCAAATTAAGTGCTGCGTATTTCGAGTTTGCAAGTGAGTTAAGTAGTTTCCTCTCAAAAAACACTTTTTTAAATATAAACTAGTTCAAGTGTATAACTGAATTACCGAGTTGCTTATGATGTTCTTCACAGCAGCGGAACATAGATCTATCACGTATCTAATCATTGAGCAAGTATTTTCCTAATAAATTAGGAGATTTAAGGTAGTACCAGAGATCAATTTAGCAATAGCAGAGAGCAAAAAGAATTAAACACAAATGAGTAAGCCATCTGACTCTAGTCCAACTCTCCGACTAATGTCCAACCCTCAGACTCCAGCACAACCCTCTGACTCCAGTCCAGCCGCTTGACTCCAGTCTAGTCATCTGACTCCAGCAAAGCATTCTGACTCCACTCCTGTCTTTTGACTCCAGTCCAACCATCTGACTCCATCCAAACTCTCTGACTCCGGTTCATGTGTATGTGATTTACTAAACGGAAAGGTTTTATTTATCTTCTTCATTCCCTACTGTATGTTTAGACAAGTAAGCACACAAATTGAATTATTTTCAAAATTCAGCCAATTGGAGACTATTTTGTTCTATGAAATTTGGCAGATCTTGAAGATGAATGTTCTTCAACAGCACACATTAAGGGTCGAAGTTCATGACTGTTTATTCGTTTATTGTATCTATTACGGGCAGTTCCATTAAATACATCGCCCAATGCCTAGGAAACAATTTTTCTGTGATATGTACTGAAAAAAAATGAAGTCCATGCCAGTTACCGTGTTTAACATAATATGTCAATTATTTCTGATGAAGAAATTATGCAAAGGGGATGAGTGGCAATTTAATTTTTTAAACTTTTTAAAAAAAATCAAGGCCTGTGTCAATAAAAAAGTCCTGAATTAACAAAAATGAAACCCCATCCCATCATTTAAGCGAATCACTCAGGATAGAGGTGGCCGATGGCAGGGCGCGCCCCACACTCCTAACATGCTCCCCACTCATCATCCGCACATCCATCATCCGCACATCCATCATCCACCCGATCAGGTTATCACCACCATCATCTGTACCTGGACCGACTCACCTCCCTACCTTATTCTCCACCACTACGTCTCCAACTCTCGCATTTAGGTCCCCAGTACAAACCGTTGTAATTACCCACAAAACTTTCCATACACTCACTCAGACTGCTGCCTGCTCCGTAAGCACTGACAAACGTTGGTCGTTCTATATCAAACATGATCTTCACCAATATCAATTTAGAGAACAGTTCCAGTCCTTGCCCCACTTTTCATTCCCCGAGCAGTCTCCATGCCCAATATATTTTCACTTACCACACCAAACTCACATTCCCACTAACCTTTCAACTTTGTCTCACTCAGCGTCAACACATCAAACTTCCTCCTCAAAAACATCTCACCTTTCTTTCCTCTTTACTCTATTCGTACTGCCCATTTATCGACCCTAACCAAAAGGTTTGTGGAGACGTGGGCTCCCTCCCCCCCACTACAACTCCGTATTGCCATTTTAAAAGAATGAAATTACAGATGAGGTGAGCCCCAGCCCCCTCGCTTCGTTTTAATTAATTCAATACTTATAATGGAGCTTGTGACTGCATCAAATTCAATATTGATAAAAAAACATTGTATCGCCCAATGAAATACTCCAAAGTGATAATGATCTCATATGCCCAGTTCAAACATTGAACACCTATGCTGGTATTGTGACCAGGAAGTCAACCCAATATATTGATTGTTTAATATCAGCATCTAATTAGGTATAATGAAAGTAATCGAACACTTTTTTGTATTAATTGATTGTGTTAATAGGCATCAGGTCCAACGCCAGTCTTCTTCATATCATTGTATTGCAGTTCTGAGGCACTCACAAACTTTTGCTTCGATGGACGATATCATAATGCTGCAAATTTATTTCAATCTGGGGACAAAAAGTCCACACCATCAAATTAAGGTAATAGACGAAAAGAAAATGAAACTAGAGGAAAAGAAACTCGTGTTTATATTTATTTGCTTGTACTTTTGCAAATGAGACTGGATAAACGACAAAATATTGTATATAATAGCAAATAACTTTTTACATGCCATTAGCACAAATAAATTCTATAGTTTGATTCATTTCTATAGAAATAATACATTTTACGGGTAATACAGATTGGGAAAAATTTAATTCATCTGTCCAAGGAGCTGTTCGAGATTGTTTTGTTAAGCAAATCTTTGCATTTCAGTTTCGTACTTAACTTGATGTATATTTCTTCGGAAACCTAAATTATAGCAGATAATAAGACATATTTCCTCTCAATGGTAAACTTAATTGGCAGTTGTCATTCCTTTGTCGTCAATCTCTAAGTTAACATCCCCTTTTGTAACTTCGGATGTACAGCCCATAGTATTCATCCATTACAACAATTTTTATAATAATGCATCAAAACCGACCTTCTGTAGAAAGTGAAACATCTATTGAATGCCAGCACCCTCACGCGTCGCTGCAGGGACAGCAGTACCAGCGCTGCAATGCCAGCGTCCTCACGCGTCGCTGCAGCGACAGCAGTACCAGCGCTGCAATGCCAGCGCCCTCACGCGTCGCTGCAGCGACAGCAGTACCAGCGCTGCAATACCAGCGCCCTCACCCGTCGCTGCAGTGACAGCAGTACCAGCGGTGCAATGTCAGTGCCCTCACGAGCCGCTGCAGACAGCAGTACCAGCGCTGCAATGCCAGCGCCCTCACGCGTCGCTGCAGTGACAGCAGTACCAGCGCTGCAATGCAGTACCAGCGCTGCAATGCCAGCGCCCTCACGTGTCGCTGCAGTGACAACAGTAACAGCGCTGCAATGCCAGCGCCCTCACGCGTCGCTGCAGCGACAGCAGTACCAGTGCTGCAATGTCAGCCCCCTCACGCGTCGCTGCAGTGACAGCAGCACCGCGCTGCAATGCCAGTGCCCTCACGCGTCGCTGCAGTGACAGCAATACCAGCGCTGCAATGCCAGCGCCCTCACTCGTCGTTGCCGCAGTGACAGCAAACTGACCCCATGGAAATACGACGGTGTATATCATGAATAATACCCCAAAAATATGCAATTGGCTCACTGATTTATTTGCTGCGGAAAAGTTAGAAATGCCCAGACTTTTAGAACAAAAAGAGGAGTTTCAAACCGCAGGACAGGAAGACAGAAAACGCACGTTGTGCAGCCAATATTGGAAAACCATTAGTATTGGACATGTTTTGTTCAGCTTGCTGGTAGAAAACGACAGGGCGCTTTGACAGTTGGAACTGAAATATTTAGATTACCTAACAATGTAATCCTGTAGTTTTTACGCACTGAATTCAAAATAAAATCAGCCTAATTTCAAACGGATGTAGTCATCGTCAATACAAAAGCCTAATATCAATCGGGAGAAAATGATAAACTGGTAATTGAATGAAAATGAAAAAATGCGTTTCCAAAGAAGGAAAACGGTAAATTCGATTTATTGAACGTGACTGATTTAATTTCATGTATGTTCTGATCCGTAATTATCCTAGGAGTGTTTCAAGAAGGATATGAACAATAATATAAAAAAAGACAACAAACCACTCACCTATGTCACCGAAAAACAGCTGTAAAACTAACTACGAACAATTGGTCTCAATAGAAATGATTCGTTGTTGCATTGTTTTGGTCTTTAACACAGATACAGTCACTAGGCCGCATCCCCCAGAAAGGGGGGTGGCCGACGGCAAGGCGCACCTCACACCCTCATACGCTCACACTCACACAACTTAGCCCTTTTGTGCTAAAGGGTCAGGCCGGTACCTCCTCAACATACACTCTGGGTCTCGAGTGAAGTCTGAGGATCCGTCGTCAGCAGCAGGGCCCGACAGTTTTCACTGGTTTACCCCCGCCGCGTCATGATGGCCGGGCCCCCCCCCACTCACGCCTGTTCATTGCACGCTCTCTCGCCACTTTTCATGTCTCTCCTTCATGTCTCTCCTTCCCAACGCATGCTTCACACCATCCATCCACCCAAACTTCGGTCTACCTCAAGGCCTGCGACCACTCGCCTCCGCATTCATAACCCTTTTCACCAATCTCCCTTCATCCATCCTCTCCCTGTGCCCGAAACATCTCAGAACACGCAAATCCACTCTGTCTTCCAACTTCTTCACCATCCCTGTTCTGTTTCGAACCACGTCGTTGGTGATCCGGTCTCTCAGCGTTACTCCAGCCATGCTCCTCAAACATTTCATCTCGACAACATTCAACCTTCTTCTCTCCTCTGCTCTCACCCCCTAAGCCTCAGCTCCGTAGAGCACAGTTGGGACAACAACACCCTCATACAGCCCTCTCTTTGCTTCCATGGTCTTTTTTGGTCTTTAATGCAGTCATACATTTACCGCTAAGACTGATAACTGATTTATATATTACAAAAGAAATAATTAATATAGCAGAAGGTGTTGTTCAGAGGCTTGCAATGATCGCAATCATTTCCTTTTTATTCGAGTTCTTCACTTGCAAATATTTTCTGAATCATTCCTTCATAAAAGATGTCCAATTATACAAAATTAAATGACGTTCCAGTGAAACATTTCCAGGAACGTATCGCAGCAAACAAGGGCAAAATAAGGAAAAATTCACATCAATTTTGTCAACATTTTTGTGTCCTTTCGTTGCCTGCAAGTGGAAAATTGTGTAGAATTTTAGTTTTCGCCTATTCTTTATGGCACAAATCACCGTTCCAAATAAGATCAATCTGATACAGTATTTTCTTAATCAATTGTATAATTTCACTGTCGCAAGGTGATTGTTTCAAAATTACCTTACCATTATACTAGCTTTTAGTTAGAACCATATCTCGGCCGTCTGAAGGAAAAATATATACAAATCTGAACTAACATACTAAACATTAGTTTGGGTTTAAATTCAGTGGATAGCAATTTGGCTTAAAATGGGATTATGGAAAGTTTTTTTCCAGTTAACCTCCTCCAACACCGCATATTGTTATTGCTGCAATGCGGAAGAAAATAATAGTAAATAATAATTCCGCCACAACGCTAAATCATCTCAAAACAAAACTATTTACATTGAATGAATATGCACTTGGTGTTTATCAAACAAGCGAGAAACATCATTCCGAAGTGTATTTCCATTAAAGACTGTCAATGCAGTGTCGAGACCTGTCAATACGCTGATTAACTTCAATAATTCAGCTATCACTGGAAATAAAACATTCAGTCAAATCCACGCTTTCGATGTTCTTAAAAGATAATTCATAGCATTTACAGATCAATAATTAATTCCAAAGTGATTTCCTGCCCGACAGCCCTTCATCAGAGACGTGTCCACAGACAAGGTCGCCCCTTATCGCCCCATCGTCGATAATGGATGATGCGGGAACTAAAATTTGAGATTAGTCCTGATATTAGTGAATATGTATTCAATAGCATCTCACATAGGGACCATAATGCTAAGACCATTCATCTAATAACATCTCCTGATGAGTCGTGTAATCATCTACGATTGGCCACTGTCTTGCACTCCAGAGAGTACGATTGACTGTTTCTTTCCTACCAGGTTTAACACTGGGTTTTCGTAACCTCTTATAAAAAATATAAGTTCCTGTTTCAAGGTACTTACACTTCCGTGAGGTGTTGATTATTTTGCAATTCTCTACTGAATGCTGCTGATGCAATCGTGATTGTGTCTGTTGAGATCGTGTTATCAATTACCGGGACAACCCCTTGCGAAGTGTAAATTTGGTGTTGCCATAATCTCAGAAGATGAGGTTTCATTGTCAGGCTTTCAATTGTTTAGTCAAGTGGAGCGTAGCAGCTTGAAAGCAAAGTTAACATAACAGGTTCGATCGCTTCCTCAGGAACACAACATTCAACTTGAACAAACCCACACCCGAGCGAACCTAAAAACAAAGAGCCCCGAATCACCCAACCTGTTACCTCACAGCCCCACGCCACTGAGTCTCACACCACCATAACCACGTGTCAACTTTTCAACCCTCAGATGCAGTTTTCTGGCTGTTATGGGTAGACGTGAAATTTCCGAGAAAATAGGCATCCCAAAAGAGCAGCCCCACTTAACAATGGCAGCTGATATGCAGGAGGCGGCGGTCAGTTGACCTGTTCCACACCAACAAATTGTAGACAATTGTCAGGATACAGGAAATGAACTAGAAGGCGTGAAATGTTAATAAGTCGACCGAAAAAAGAAACGAACCAAACACCCAGTTTGAACAGATCGAATGACAGTTGACGGTTTCTTCCTGTACAAAGGATCAGCATTTGTGTGTCTCCAACGAACAGATATAAGGTAATATAAGGAGGCTGGCGGGAGATGGCCAGCCTTCAAAGTTATTAGAAGTTTTCCAAAAGTTAAGCGATTCAAACGCCGGATATGTTGCCTGCAGGCCCAGCGTACAGTGCCTACGAGAACAAAAAGAACCTGGGGCCCTCCAAATGAAACTTAGGTAATATTTTATTCATATCATCAATTTCAAACGACCGAAGAAAATCTACGCTTGGTCACTTTAAATTGTGCAGAGCCCGAAATGAAACAGCTGCTTGCAAATTATGATATATCTACGTTACAGAAGACGTGGTTGTTCAAACATGAACTCCATATTAGCCCATCTAGAGGGAGTCCGTTTGTTGGACTAATCATTTGTCTGGTCTGATAGGGTGAGTCCATTAGTAGGAATATTGCAGTGTCATTATAATTGGGCAAATAGGTTATCGTTGGAAGTTGAACGGAAATTTACAAGTGTTTACAAGTGTATGAAGACAACAACAGGACTTTTGGCCTAAACTGTGTTGCCTTTTGATAATATGTATGATATATTATTGTGTCTAATGCTGCTCAACATTATGTGGAAATAGAAATATTTCAGTATCATGATGATTGGGCAAATAGGTTATCGTTGGAAGTTGAACAGATATTTATGATACATTATTGTGTCGTATACAGCTCAACATTACGTGGAAATAGTAATAGTGTGCAAAGGAAAGTTGGAGGCAATCCGTAGAGGAACGAGTCTTGATCACTTGCCTAGAAGTATGTTTCGAATGAGAATCTTTTACCATTTCACCACCCCCAGCATATGGATTTGCTACCATTACGCCACCCCTAGCATGATGACCGGCTATCATAACGTCACACCTAGCATAAGAATCTGCTACCATTACGCCACCCCTAGCATGATGACCGGCTATCATAACGTCACACCTTGCATAACAATCTGCTACCATTACGCCACCCCTAGCATGATGACCGGCTATCATAACGCCACACCTTGCATGAGAATCTGCTAGCATTACGCCACCCCTAGCATGATGACTTGCTATCATAACGCCACCCCTAGCATGAGAATCTGCTAACATTACGCCACCCCTAGAATGAGGATCTACTACCATTACGCCACCACTTGCATGAGAATCTACTACCATCACGCCAGCCCTAGCATGAGAATCTACTAACATCGCGCCACCCCTAGCATGAGGATCTGCTACCATTTCGACACCCCTAGCATGAGGATCTGCTACCATTCCATTTTGACACCCGTAGCATGAGGATCTGCTACCATTTTGACACCCCTAGCATGAGGATCTGCTACCATTTTTACACCCGTAGCATGAGGATCTGCTACCATTTTGACACCCCTAGCATGAAGATCTGCTACCATTACACCACCCTGACCCTGAAAATCTGCTTCCCTTAGCATTAGGGTCTGCTTCCATTACCCACCCTTAGCAAAAGGATCTGCTACCAATACGCCACCCACACTTAAATAGTATGGTGTACATTTCCTGAATATAATTCATCACCCTTCACCTCGGTCGGCTCTGGACATGACTTTACATAACGATTTCATCTTCACTCAATTTTTTTCGTCGGAATCCAACCTGCGAGGCAACCCTGTTTATTTTTCCTCATCAATAGGCAGTCCTTCTTCAACGTACAGAGATGAGAGACCTCCTGACTTCGGACCAGAGGCCGCATTGCATAACTGATACCCAAATTAATTGGAAAATCAGACCCCTGACTGACATGAATATGGCCGTGTTCTTGCACGATGGTACAAGATAGTTGTATCCACGAAGAAATGAAGTGTTGGTATTATAATGGATCAAATTAGCCTTCCACTCAGCCCTTTTACACCTGGCACACAAATTCATCCACTAATCTAAGAGCTCGTTGTGATATAATCATTGAATTCGAATTCAGTAAAGAATGATGTTATTACACGTTCCATTCATGGCAGGCAATATTGCGCTGCAATTACCTTTAATCAATGTTCAGTTGGGCTGACACCGTCACCTCCAGGGCGATGGGATCATTGGTTGCCAGGACGCCGACCTACGTGAGAGGAGAGCTGGGCATCACAATATCACACCAAACGATCACCAAACGATCCATGATAACATGGCAAAGAATTGAAGAATTCTCATTTAACATGCACTTGTATAGTGAGAATGATAGTGAGTCCAGAATAAGGGGTCTTTTTATAGTTTTGCGTTGGTACGTAGGGAAGCGTCAAATATTTCAAAAATTCATGCATGCTCCTTATTAGATCGTTTGAGACGATTCAATTAAATGTGTCCTGACATGAACACGAACTCTATACTTCATAAGAGCGAGGAGCCTTCTGCGTTTTGCAGTAACAGTAGAAAGCACAATTACATCAACAGTAGAGAACACAATTACATCAACAGTAGGTAACACAATTACATCAACAGTAGGTAATACAATTACATCAACAGTAGGTAACACAATTTTATCAACAGTAGGGAACACAATTACATCAACAGTAGGTAACACAATTACATCAACAGTAGGTAATACAATTACATGTTCAACTCACGGCACACACCCTCTGACTTTTTTTTTACATGTGCGTCTAGAAGTGTTCAACAATCAAGAAGAAACGTTGGTTCTCAGCACGGGATTGTCGTACACTGCCTCTCAGCACGCAAGCCTCGGAACTGTTTGGGCGTCAGTGTTTCTGCCAACGACTTCTTCGAAATTAAGCCAATAATCTGGCAGAACCCGGTTGGGTGAAATGTTTTCTACAGTTCCCTCAAGTGTTTGCATTCCTTGACAGCAGCTTTGATCAAGGGATTAAAAATATATCTGCTGAG
>SDVV010006486.1:0-18422 GCA_016164225.1 Gammarus roeselii
ATATATAGATATATATCTTTAAATAACATTGTTCCGGATCTGAAAACGAGCAAACACCAAGCAGCAGTTCTGTCATTTATTTTAGGTGTGTAATTGAACTGAATTTAGAGGAAACGAGTCTCAATTCCCCCACCCACGAATAAGTGAACCTTATGAAGTGAAGTCTCGCACAAGTAGAGCAACACCTCCTCAATTCATATGCGTGCCTAAAATTACATTTTATGTCGTGCAGGTTATTCATCGTGTCCTCCTATGTTAACTTTTCCCTTGTTCATCATCATCAAATCAAGATGGTGGTGGGGTCACCGTGACCGATACTATGCGAGTCTTCCTCTCTTCCAGGATCGTTCGCCTCAACTTGTTCTCGTAGGAATGCCGTTTGCTACAATTTTGAACCGATGTTTCTAGCCTATTTGCCTGGCAATTAAGTTATTTTCTTCTTGAAATCCGTGCACCTTTCATCGTTTATTGTCTTGTATAGACATAGACATACAGCCGTTTTCCCCGTATCAGGAGGGTGGCTAAGTTAGTCTGACACAGAAATGGAGGCGCCCAGTCTCCCCGCCCTCAAGACCGCCGTGTCTTTGCCGAGGCTCGAACTCGCGACATGCAGCACCAGAGGCTGGCACTGCAGTCGGAGACACTAACCACTCGGCCACTCGGCTAGCCACTGTTTTGAGACACATTAATGTGAAGTACTTCTGGTGGACTTTCGAGTAATGATGGTTGAACGCTGCTGTGTTATTGCCACGGACTGTCGAGTAATGATGGTTGAACGCTGCTGTGTTAATGCCACGGACTGTCGAGTAATGATGGTCGAACGCTGCTGTGTTATTGCCACGGACTGTCGAGTAATGATGGTTGAACGCTGCTGTGTTATTGCCACGGACTGTCGAGTAATGATGGTTGAACGCTGCTGCGTTATTGCCACGGACTGTCGAATAATGATGGTTGAACGCTGCTGTGTTATTGCCACGGACTGTCGAGTAATGATGGTTGAACGCTGCTGTGTTATTGCCACGAAGTGCCGAGTAATGATGGTTGAATGCTGTTGTGTTATTGCCACGGACTGTCGAGTAAATGATGGTTGAATGCTGCTGTTTTATAGTCACGGACTGTCGAGTAAATGATGGTTGAATGCTGCTGTTATTGCCACGGACTGTCGAGTAAATGATGGTTGAATGCTGCTGTGTTATAGCCACGGACTGTCGAGTAAATGATGGTTGAATGCTGCGGTTATTGCCACGGACTGTCGAGTAAATGATGATTGAATGCTGCTGTGTTATAGCCACGGACTGTCGAGTAAATGATGGTTGAATGCTGCTGTTATTGCCACGGACTGTCGAGTAAATGATGGTTGAATGCTGCTGTGTTATTGCCACGGACTGTCGAGTAAATGATGGTTGAATGCTGCTGTGTTATAGCCACGGACTGTCGAGTAAATGATGGTTGAATGCTGCTGTGTTATTGCCACGGACTGTCGAGTAAATGATGGTTGAACGCTGCTGTGTTATTTCTCCGGACTGTCGAGTAAATGATGGTTGAACGTTACTGTGTTATTGCCACGGACTGTCGAGTAAATGATTGTAGAACGCTGCTGTGTTATTGCTGCGAAGGGGAACCTGTGGGCGTGTCGAAACCAGGATTGCAGGTGAAAACGACACTGCTACGTCGCACTGTAACGCCCTGTTGAGATAGGTCAATCGGGTTGGGGTGGATTGATGATTATTCATTTTATAGATCATTAACACTTTATTTAACATTGTATAATTTTTTCTTTCTTGGGGTATCTCTGCCCTTTTTCATGGTGCTAAATTTTGCATTGGTTATATATCGAGATGGTTGAGACAAGGGGACCCAGGGAATGAGGGGTACTTGTGGGACCTGCGGGACTCGGGGGACCCGGGTTTTGGGAGCCCGGGGGATTGGAAGACCAGGAAGATTTGGGGGAACCCACTTGTACTCTTCTAGGGCCCTTTGGGACACTCTTAAGACCCTTTGGGACCCGCTTGAGGAACTTTGGGACCCTCTTCAGGCCCTTTGAACCCTGGAACCACTGCCCCACCCCTCCCCACATTGCAAAACCCATACACAGACAAATGTATGTATTTGAAATGCTTGAATAGAAAAAATAATTATTACAGTCCACAGGATTGCTGACGCAGGGGGGGAGAGCCGCGTCGAGGTTGGTCGAGGTGCGTCGAGATCAGTCGAAACACGTTGAGGCTAATCGAGTTTGGTGCCACGGGTCGAGACCAGTCGAAATGATTCAAGGCGCGCCGAAATGAGCTGAGACGAGTGGACTCGAGGGACCCAGGGATCTCAGAGGACTCGGAAACTTGGGTTACTCTCCGGGACTCATCGGGCTCGTTTCAGACCAGAGGGACCTCTGCGCACCACACCGCTCCCACCCTGAAATGCTTGAGTAGAAAAATTAGTTATTACAGTCAACAGGATTACCGGCTCAGAGGGGGAGAGCCGTGTCAAGGCTGGTCGAAGTGCGTCGAGATCAGTCGAAACATGTCGAGACAAGTCGAATCGAGCGCGACGAGTCGAGACTGATCAAAATCAGTCGAGAAGCCAAAATTAGCCGAGACGAGGGGACTCAAGGGACCAGGGGAGCTCGGGGGACTTGGGTGACCCTCCGATACCTCCAGGACCCATCGGGCTCGTTTGGGACCCGAAGGACCTTTGTCCTTCTCCAGCCTATCCCCTTGAACAATATGTTTGATGTCAATAATCTGAGCAGTTTTTCAGCCCATGATGAACCTGCCCTTTCTTCCTTCTTCACGATCCCTAATTTAATAAAGTAATGCTAGTGTACTTGTGCGAGAGTTCCTGTTTGCAATTTTGATAATAAGTTTTTTTTTTCAGTCCGTGCTCGCTCGCGCGTGCGTGGACCATATGTATTTTCTGTTTTTGACCTTTACCGCGTAACTATAAACCTTATGGTGCATTGCGGTTGAAGTTGATCTGATCCATGAAGTCGTAGACCTTGTGCCAATTTCGACGATACTATCTGTGCGCTCTGGCGGGTTTGCACATTACTCATGAGGTTCTGAGGGGTTGGAGGCGGGGATTCATTTCGTTTCGTCTGAATCTTTATCTTACCTGAATAAATTAATTGTACTAAAACTGAACTAGGCCGCGTAGCTGTAAACATTGTGTAGCGTTGCTGTCGGAGTTGATTTGACCTGGCACACACATATTACTCTTGAAGTTCTAAATGATTGAAAGCGGAGACTTGTTTCGTCTGAACATTTTCCTTGTGCGCACCAGCGTGCGACTGACAAGACTGAAATTTTCAAAATGTTCTAACTTTGACAACGTTGTTTTTCTGCTAGCCTACTGGAATCCATGGTCGTCGAGCCATAAGAGGGAGCCAGTTAGGACTCACGTTGAAGCTCCGGTGGAAATGTGGCTTAAATTAAATTTTAAAAAATGTTCAATCGGGAAAAGTGGCAGCCGTTGTTATAAGATATGCGTATATTTTACAGAATCTATTATAAAATCATGATGAGTATCAACTATATAAGTTGTATTCTAATTTAAATATAATTTCATCGGACTTATACCGATTTACTCATTTAATTTTCCTCCTGCTGTACAAACCATAGCCTAAACATTACCATAACCATAGCCTAGACATTACCATAACCATAGCCTAGACATTACCATAACAATAGCCTGGACATTACCATAACCATAGCCTAGACATTACCATAACCATAGCATAGACATTACCATAACCATAGCCTAGACATTACCATAACCATAGCCTAGACATTACCATAACCATAGCTTAGACATTACCATAATCATAGCCTAGACATTACCATAACCATAGCCTAGACATTACCATAACCATAGCCTAGACATTACCATAACCATAGCCTCGACATTACCATAACTATAGCCTAGACATTACCATAACCATAGCCCAGACATTCCCATAACCATAGCCCAGACATTACCATAACCATAGCCTAGACATTACCCTAACCTAGACATTACCATAACCATACCCTAGACATTACCATAACGAAAAGAAATTGTATTGGATGCATTTCCGATCTTATATTACCTGCCGCTAAATTTATGCTATATAATTCGATAACACCACAATAAAATTACAAACCATTTATGCATGTACTGAAATTATTATCGATGATGAATTGCACTGATCTCAAACAATTGAGCACGACAATGTTCTTTGTAGCAGTGTCACCATTACTGCAATTTATGCGCTTTTTATGCGTGAATTTTGTACGTCATGATAGGAGCGAAGAGGCAGTTCCCCGTAAAGTCTCCAGTTATGGCCACTTCAATGGCCTCGTATTAGTTAAGTGGCCAAATCCCGTCACGCAAGCTCATGCAACTCAAGGATAATCCCGCAACACCCATCATCGACTTCCAAAATTTTGATATTAAATCCTCTTGACTCCGCTCTCAACCTAAGGCAAAAATTTTAATTGAAGTGATGAGTTTGGCCCCTTCGTTATTTCGACCGTCTGCCGTTTCTGCGGGTCGGCGATTCTTAGGTGCCCTACTTCTGCCATAATTTGTTGTTCGTATAATTTTATTGTGCTATGTATTGGTGTAGACTCGCTGTGGTGAATGAACCGTAAAATTACTCCTGTGTTCGGTAGCCATGACGACATAACCACATTATTTGATTTGAGAGGTGTTCATGAACTTCATTGACCTGAATACGACATTTTTTGATATCACTTTAGCATCTTTATAGCCAACCAATACCATTAAATTATTACACCATAGGCGAATAAAATGTTGATCCGCCGTTAAAATCGTCCTTCACCGTCACAAATTTCAACATTCGCAGCTTCAACGCAAATGTTGATCAGTTCATTCCGACGCTGCAGTAACATCAGAGGAAGACAGGCATTATTATCACAGAGACGTGGCTCGGTGTGACTGGTGTGTGTTCGTGCAGTGTCCAGAGTTTTAACGTATGTCTGATGGTTAGAAAAGGGGGCAGAGAATTCGGAGTAAATGCAGCAATTCTGAGGAGTCTTGTATCCTCCAAGTACAACTAGGTGTTTACAAATTCAATATTTGTTATTTATCGTCCTAATGCAGATATGATTGATAAAATGAGCCCTTGTCCTTGCAAACTTAAAAATTTGTTTTATCAGGTGATATTATTATTTACGCCCCACAAATTGTATCCACATGACAAATGTTTGTCTTCTATACAATCGTTGCTTTGTATAGGTACCTACCACCACAGGCCCACCCGCTTTCTTCCAAACAAACCATCTGGATATCCGTCCCCTTTAGGCCACATTTGGTGCGCCTGGCTGTGTGGTTGCAGTACAGGGGTATTTTCTTGAAATATCACTGACCATCGCACAACATTAATCCAAATGTATGAATTTAGGCAGAATGGAAGTTGAAAATTACGTACCTTAATCACTCTGCCGTTATTGTAACTAATTTTACAGATATGTTGGTAGGTCGTATCCTTCATTTTTCAGAACCCGGAGATGTCGATCACCAAACTGAACATTTAATTCAAACAAATTCAATATGTTGCTCATGTTTCCCTTCGATGACTAAGTCTTGACGCTAATCGGCTGCATATGCCTCTGATGTCTCCTAAACTGATGAAATCAATCAATAACAAGTCTGAAAATGTTCAAATTGTTCGAATTGGGTTTGATATTTGAAAAAAATGAACTATTAAATACTTCGTTGCTCAAATGGAACTCGCTAATAATCAATATTATTAAAATTACCGCAAAAGTTGTTGTGATGATTTAAAAAATATGAAAATCCTTGAAAATGAACTGTCGCAGAAATCTAGTTGAAAACCCATTCGAAAAATAAATTGCGATGAATCAGAAATGGTCTACGATTTATACATGACGAAGCCATCTTCCCCCTACTAACGACTCATCTCTAGGGTATATTGATGCCAATAACCCGATCTCTTATTATCCTCTGTCTGCCATATGAGCTGAATGCAACAAAGTAAATGTTAGTTCAAACAGATCTAACTTTGTTCACAAATCCTTACCGGTGTTTATGCTACGTACAGTAGCGGAAGAAAGTCGTTTATGGTTAGTCTATAACCGAAAAAATAAACTAGATTTTTCCTGCGTGAAATTCAGCTTCATATTGAAATTTCTTACGATTTAATATGTGGACAACCCTCCTGTATGGATAATATAAATTAAATTTGCAATGAATTCAAACGTCGAACGGTAAATGATCCTTGAAGATTTCTCTTGATCTTTAATCATAAACGATTTTTTCTCACTACTGTACTGTAGCATATTATTTTAATTGATTTTTTCCGCCCGATATTTGAACTTATCAAAAATGTGATAGATTTTTTTCATAGGGAAGCTTTGTCCAGATAGAATACTATGACAAATTTCTGTGTGAAGTTTAATTCCAAGTGGGAAAAGTCTAACTTGTTTTTTCGGTTGTAGTCTAACCAGAGGCGAATGGTCTTTCGCTAGTGTAGATTAGTTGCTCCAGGTTTCTAATCCGGTGACCCTCGAATTACTTCAAATTATCCTCAGATTTGGTGTTTCTACTTTTTAGCAGGGATTTTGAGAAGTCTGGCAAGTAGGTTTGTTAGTTTCGTAAAATTATTTTCACTCATTTCCTCAAATCATTTTGGATTCTTGGAAAGTCTTCACCGTAGATGCTATAACTAATTCCGTCGAATAGTTTTATGATGCACTCAATGAAGCAACATTGTAGCTGTGTTCACTTTAAGAAAGCCTTTGATACAATCAGTCATTCTGTGCTACTCATCAATTCGATTGCTGTGGGGTTAGGGGGCATCTAACTGATTGGTAACTTGTTATCTGGTAACCCGCCAGTAGTGTGTTGAAATAGGTTGCCAGTAGTGTTGAAATAGGTTGCCAGTAATGTTGAAATATGTTGCCTGTAGTGTGTTGGAATAGGTTGCCTGTAGTGTGTTGAAATATGTTGCCAGTAGTGTGTTGAAATAGGTTACCAATAGTATGTTGAAATAGGTTGCCAATAGTGTGTTGAAATATGTTGCCAGTAGTGTGTTGAAATAGGTTGCCAGTAGTGTTGAAATAGGTTTCCAGTAGTGTTGAAATAGGTTGCCTGCAGTGTGTTGGAATAGGTTGCCTGTAGTGTGTTGGAATAGGTTGCCTGTAGTGTGTTGAAATATGTTGCCAGTAGTGTGTTGAAATAGGTTACCAATAGTATGTTGAAATAGGTTGCCAATAGTGTGTTGAAATATGTTGCCAGTAGTGTGTTGAAATAGGTTGCCAGTAGTGTTGAAATAGGTTTCCAGTAGTGTTGAAATAGGTTGCCTGCAGTGTGTTGGAATAGGTTGCCTGTAGTGTGTTGGAATAGGTTGCCTGTAGTGTGTTGAAATATGTTGCCAGTAGTGTGTTGAAATAGGTTACCAATAGTATGTTGAAATAGGTTGCCAATAGTGGTTTGAAATAGGTTGTCATTAGTAAGTTGAAATAGGTTGCCAATAGTATGTTGAAATAGGTTGACAATAGTGTGTTGAAATAGGTTGCCAATAGTGTGTTCAAATAGGTTGCCAGTAGTGTGTTGAAATAGGCTGCCAATAGTCTGTTGAAATAGGTTGCCAATAGTGTGTTGAAATAGGCTTCCGGTAGTGTGTTGAAATAGGTTGCCAATAGTGTGTTGGAATAGGTTGCCAGTTGTGGGTTGGAATAGGTTGCCAGTAGTGTGTTGAAATAGGTTTGTCAGTAGTGTGTTGAAATATGCTGCTAGTAGTGTGTTGAAATAGGTTGCCAGAAGTGTTTTAAAATAGGTTTGCCAGTAGTGTGTTGAAATAGGTTGCCAGTAGTGTGTTGAAATAGGCTGCCAGTAGTATGTTGAAATAGGTTGCCAGCAGTGTGTTGAAATAGGTTTGCCAGTAGTGTGTTGAAATAGGCTGCCAGTAGTATGTTGAAATAGGTTGCCAGTAGTGTGTTGAAATAGGTTGCCAGTAGTGTGTTGAAATAGGTTTACCAGTAGTGTGTTGGAATAGGCTGCCAGTAGTATGTTGAAATATGCTGCTAGTAGTGTGTTGAAATAGGTTGCCAGAAGTGTTTTAAAATAGGTTTGCCATTAGTATGTTGAAATAGGTTTGCCAGCAGTGTGTTGAAATAGGCTGCCAGCAGTGTGTTGAAATAGGCTGCCAGTAGTATGTTGAAATAGGTTGCCAGTAGTGTGTTGAAATAGGTTTGCCAGTAGTGTGTTGAAATGCTTTATATTAAAGATCTCCAAAACTTTAAGCTTCCGTACGACACTCTCAGCCAAGCATGGCAACTTTGGAATTCTGATTACCGAAACAGATATTGAACGCAATACAATCAGCCACTGGATTTCCGCCAATAAGCTACTCGAAGGTTTATTGTACAAAGCCAGATTTGGTATTCCGGGAAAGGTCTTACTTCCAACCTTTGCACTTTTCAAATACCACAGAATAAAGTTGTTCGCACCCTTATCGAGCAACCTTACTCTGTTCACACTGCTCCTTTGTTCCATATCGCGACCTTTCCTGAATCAAATAGTATCCACCGTTACCAGGCTCGCACTTCATGCATTTAATAATAAATCACTTCAAGGATTCCCTCCATATTTGTATATAACCTCGCTAGGAACAGAGACATTTTTATCGCAACCTTTCATTGCCTGTCTCTCACTCAGCACTCTTTTGCCAACCTCGAGGGTGAGAGTTGTCCTACCTTCCTTCCCATGGGAGTGAACCATCACCCGTAACTTTCATCCTGCATCTCAGCTATTTATTGTTGTATCTTACGTTAAAGTTGAGGTTTTATTGCGGGTGGTTTGATTACACAGTTATGTAGGATATTATTACAGGCATGTAGGATATTATTGCACAGTTAAGTGCTATATTGTTACATAGTTATGTAGGATATTATTACAGGCATGTAGGATGTTATTGCATAGTAAGTACTATATTATTACACAGTTATGCAAGATATTATTACAGGTATGTTATTGCACAGTTGAGTACTGTATTATTACACAGTTATGTAGGATATAATTACAGTTATGTAGGGTACTATTACAGTTATGTAGGGTATTATTACAGTTATGTAGGGTATTATTACAGTTATGTAGGGTATTATTACAGTTATGTAGGGTATTATTACAGTTATGTAGGATATTATTACAGTTATGCAGGATATTATTACAGTTTTGCAGGATATTATTACAGTTATGTAGGATATTAATACAGTTATGTAGGATATTATTACAGTTATGTAGGATATTATTACACAGTTATGTAGGATATTGTTTCAGTTTGACAGAACTAAAAAGATTCAGAGCGGTCCTAGTGGAATTCGTTGATCAGCTTTGTCCGGACCTAATACCGTTACCAGAATCCATATGTGGTCGACTTCCACGTGGGAAACTATCCACGAACGGTGGATAGTTTTAACAATCCACGTACGGGCTTCTTCTGCTTCTGCGCACCACGCGTTTATTGTAAGTAAAGATGAGCTAATTCTTGTGGTTGTTCGAATGTGTTCCTATATGAACTTATATACGTTAGTCAATCCAAGTAGATTATTTTTACATTCGTGACTATTTGCTCATCAATCTCTGCACCCAGTTCACAGATTATTGAATATTCAAGTTAACCCATGTAAGTATACCGAACATTCATGTCGCACTTCATTCCGCGCATCTAGCGCGGCCTTGCTGGTGACTGTGTCCGTATGTGTGTTTCATAGTATTACACGAGTGATGTGTGTGTCAGTGTGTTGTTAGTTGCCCGAAAGCAGTACTTATATAAGAGCTGGCTGCAACATATTGTACTAACAGGTTGCATCAGTAATCAATGTTCGTATGTGCTATCGGTGGCAGTGAATTACGAACGCCGTCACGCCACCTGACTTAGACTACGCCCCCGCGGGCTGTGGTGATGGATGATGTGGTTAGTTAACCCGTTAGACTTGAAACAACTTCTAATGTCACGTGTTCAGAAGCTGTGATGCTTACATTTATCGTTACACACAACCATCATGATAATAGGACGATGATTGTTGAGGTCTGGCGATGATTGAGATGAGACGATGATTGTTGAGGTCAGGCGATGATTGTTGAGGTCAGGCGATGATTGTTGAGGTCAGGCGATGATTGTTGAGGTCAGGCGATGATTGTTGAGGTCAGGTGATGATTGTTGAGGTCAGGCGATGATTGTTGAAGTCAGGCGATGATTGAGATGAGACGATGATTGGTGAGGTCAGGCGATGATTGAGACAAGACGATGATCGTTGAGGTCATGCGATGATTGAGACGAGACAATGATTGTTAAGGTCAGGCGATGATTGAGAGGAGACGATGATTGTTGAGGTCAGGCGATGATTGAGAGGAGACGATGATTGCCGAGGTCAGGCGATGATTGAGAGGAGACGATGATTGCCGAGGTCAGGCGATGATTGAGAGGAGACGATGATTGCCGAGGTCAGGCGATGATTGAGAGGAGACGATGATTGTTGAGGTCAGGCGATGATTGAGACGAGACGAGACGAGGCGATGATTGTTGAGGTGAGGCGATGATTGAGACAAGACGCTCATTGTTGAGGTCAGGCAATGATTGAGATGAGATGATGATTGTTGAGGTGAGGCGATGATTGAGACGAGACGATGATTGTTGAGGTCAAGTAATGATTGTTGAGGTCAAGTAATGATTGTTGAGGTCAGGCAATGATTGTTGAGGTCAGGCAATGATTTTTGAGGTCAGGCAATGATTTTTGAGGTCAGGCAATGATTTTTGAGGTCAGGCAATGATTTGAGGTCAGGCGATGATTGAGGCGAGGCGATGATTGTTAAGGCGAGGCGATTATTGAGAGGAGACTATGATTGTTGAGGTCAGGCAACGATTAAGACGAGGCGATGATTGTTGAGGTCAAGTGATGATTGAGACGAGACCATAATTGTTGAGATCTGTCGATGATTGTGCTGCTGAGGCAAAGACTGAGACGGTGCTCCGATGATTGGTCCTGCGATGCGATATTGAGAAGGTGCTACAAAGATTGTTGGGGTGGAACAGTTATTTGTAGAGATGGAACAAAAATGGTCGAGGTATGACGATGGTTATGAAGGTGGGACGATGATTGTGAAGATGGGACGATGATTGTAAAGGTGGAACGATGGTTTTGGAGGTGGAACGATGGTTGTGAATGTGGGACGATGGTTGTAAAGGCGGGACGATGGTTGTGAATGTAGGACGACTGTTGGGAATGTGGGACGACTGTTGTGAATGTGGGGCGACGATTGTGAAGGTGGGAAGATGCTTATGAAGGTGGGGCGACGATTGTGAAGGTGGGGCGACGATTGTGAAGGTGGGAAGATACTTATGAAAGTGGGACGATGCTTGTGAAGGTGGGACGATGATTATAAAGGTGGGACGATGATTATAAAGGTGGGACGATGATTATAAAGGTGGGACGATGATTATAAAGGTGGGACGATATTTATAAAGGTGGGACGATGATTGTGAAGGTGGGACGATGATTGTGAAGGTGGGACGATGATTGTGAAGGTGGGACGATGATTGTGAAAGTTGGATGATGATTGTGAAGGTGTGAAGATGATTATGAAGATGGGACGATGATTATGAAGGTGGGACGATGATTAAAAAGGTGGGATGATGATTATAAAGGTGGGACGATGATTATAAAGATGGGACGATGATTATGAAGGTGGGATGATGATTGTGAAGGTGTGAAGATGATTGTGAAGGTGGGACGATGATTGTGACGGTGAGACGATGATTCTGAAGGTGGAACGATGATTTTTATAGTTAGGCGATGATTGTGGAGATCATGCGATGATTATGGAAGCGAGGTGATGATACCGATTATTTTTAGTCTGAGTAGCAATGCATGAGGTGAGGTGTTACTGAGGTGGCGAGGATCACTGAGGTGAGGTCATTATTGAGATGAGGCGGCCATCGAGGAGGTGATGTGTTTACGAGTGTAAGAGGACAACAACAGGCCTCCTGTCACTAACCAGGTTGCCTTTTAATAGAAAGAAGTTCATTTCTGAAGTGAAGGTCTAGGGGCGAGAGAACAAGAAATTGAAAGGTTAGCTATTTAACGGCGATTTATGTCGACTTACAAAGAGCTGCTGAGTTATCATTTATTCAAATGACGACATTTCTTGAATGCTATTTACAATAATGCCTCCCGAAACACTCCAGTACTATAGTAGGCGCCAAAGCGTAGTGGATACGGTCCCTGTTGGTCTTACAGTTCGATCACCCCTGGACGCAAAACTCTTTGTCGCATTTGGCGTGTGCGTAAATGCCACACAATCAACATGTTACTACGGCGCACAAAAGTTGTGTACATTCAACATTAAAATGAGTTTACCGAATACACTACATTTCTGCTTGAAAAAAAGTGTTAGTACAAACAAGCGCTTGCATGGGCACAGAACATCAGCTATCAGACGGATTATTCTAACTCATTTTTGTTGTGGGGCAGTCTACTTGTTTTCTCTGGGCATCAGTTCGTAGTCCTCTTTGATGACGCTGTTCCCAGCGGCTGAACAGTGCTCCAGGCGGCTGCACAATCTCTTCATTTCAGTCCGTAGTCATCCGTGACGCTGGTCCAGGCAGCAGCACAGTCACTTCATATCAGTCAGTAGTCCTCCTTGATGACGCGGGTCCTGGTGGCTGCATGTGCAGTCTCTTCATATCAGTCCGTGGTCCTCTTTATTTTACCCTAGTCCAGGCACATTCCCATCATAATAGTCCGTAGTCCTCTTTGATGAAGTCTGCCCCCCGTTCGCCAATCATGATGCTGGGCGCGTTGGTGTTGCCTGGAAGAAAATTCCCGCTCATGAAGTGTAGTATCCGACTACAATAGTATTTTATTGTTCACCTGTAAATCATGATGAACAGTGAACCAACTATAATCTGATAGTCATGCTTATTGCAGTCTGTTTCTCCCACCGTTCAATCGTGTATATTCAATCACACTCTCCTGGAAGCGTCTTGAAACGTCCCGAACATCCAACTGATATGGCATTGACACGCCATATCGTAAAATAATTTCATTTTCATCCCAATAGTTTGGACACTTCCCTTACCTGTAGTAATAAGAGGCATGATGGAAGCGTCGATCACTCTCAGGCCCGTCACTCCGCGTACTCTACAAATGGATTAAGATTACGCTTTGTATTTAATGCCAGTGAAATATGCCATCAATCCAAAATTTGCGTAATTGTTTCATTAATTAATTCACTGTATGTGTTCTCACTTGGAAGATGTCTGTGCCATCTTACAAGGCGCAAGAAGTATCTTGACCTACAGCCACATTTTCCTATCTTTAGCCTAATTTTGTTTTCTTACTTGAGCGAGTTTGACACGACACCCATGAGGTCCCCTGGCGGCGCCATCTTGCATGTTCCGACGGGGTGGTAGGTGGTTGAGGCCATGCTCCTGATGAAGCAACGCCAGTAGTCGTCAGAGTCGAGCGGGAGATACGTGCAACCCGGCAGCGGCTGAAGGATAGTAAAGTACCATTAAGTACTATGACTAGTTCGTACCTTGCAGTGACGATGCTAGTTTTAGGGTATTATTGCTGAATGAAGTATGGTCGCTGAGAAAAATATACACCATATTTTACACATGCCAGTGTATTTTTCATAAGAACTACATAGACCTTTGCACCGACTCAAAAATTCCATTGGAGTTTAGACTTACTCACGTAGGCAGCCTGTTGTATTCAGCTCTAATTAGTACGGTGTCCATTTCGAATTCGAGCAGTTGAGATTTTTTGGGATCAACGGTGGAAGGGAGCAGTCGCCAGCTGCATAGTTGCACGAAATCAACTTGTCGCACATGTGCAAGTCTAACTTTGGCGGGAAATGGTATTTGAACGCAAGCCGTTCATAGCAAATGGAAGATCACTGGTACGCTGATTATGATAAATATACAATGATAGTTCAATATGAAATCTCGACGACTATACTCATATACGAAGTTAGGAATTTCAAAAATGCAAGTCTTCTGGTCACATCCAAGGAACGTTACAGAGAACTTCCAAGCGTATCTTTTTACCAATCTTTTTCACATATAAGGGGTTTCGACTTTGCATAAATATCACGGCAGTTGGCCACTTAGCTGATTCGCGGTCATTGAGAAATAATATGAATGAAGTGTCCTGAACCTTACCAGGTCGTGGAACTTGGCTCCGAGGGTGTCGTTCATGACTCGAGTGTTGCCGATGGACAGCGCGAACTTCATTCCTGATCAGTTGACGATAAAAACTCATTTTAAGACAGAGTATAACGCTACACCAGGGGCAGCATAACTCTTTCTCTGTGCAAGGCTCAAAACTGAAACCTACAACTGTGTTAACAGCGATATTCTTGATGTTGTTTGTGTGCCGACATGCAGACAATTTTGCAAGCAAAATATTTCATGGTGGAAAGGAAAAAATGTATGAAACAGACCTTTGAGGAAGAGTTCGACATCGTCGGGATGGCTGAGGAAGTTGGGGTCGATGTTAGGAGGGTCCAAGGGGTTGTTGGAGCGGAGGGTGATAGAGCCTCGACTCTTAGGTACAGTCAGCATCGGCCCGATGGTGAAACCTTCACGCCCTTGGATGGGGTGGAAGTATTCTCGGTAAACCTGCAGGAAAAATACTCAACTATCAATAAAATATTTACGATGTTTTAAGCCACAGTTCTGCCATAGCAGCAGTCTGTGGAAACAGTTAAATAATTAGTTTGCTCCCACGGGATTACTAACTGAATACTTAGTTCATAAGTACCGATATAGAAGGACGCTAAATAAATTTTATCAGGTGAAGAAATTTTCCTAATTTTTCTCCCAGTTTTATTTTCTTATTTATTTATTTATTATTTGCTTTCATGTTCCACCGGAGTCCCAACGCGAAGTTAATGCAGACTCTCCCGTAGGGCGGTCGAAGAGTGGTGAAATAGGTAACGCGTAGATTAAGAGTAGGTTAAACTTTGATTCGAAGCAGTTTAAACGCAGTCACAGTGGGTTTAAACACAGTTGGAGTTGGTCTAACAAAGTAACAACGTAACAAAGTAAATTTGACATAGGCACCAAGCAAATAAGATGCGGCTACAGAGACGATTTGACTCGTAAATTCAATTTATCAATTTTAAAAGAGTAACTCTAGCGCGGGTACAGAGTAGGCCTAGTACATACAAATCGTATTAAACAACTGATATCAAGTGAGTTCAACCTAAAACAAATATGAAGAGCAGGATCATTGCAGTCGCAGTTGGTCTTGTGTAGAGAAGTGGTAGCAGCTCCCGCCGTTCTCCGCCGGAGCTCCAACGTGTAGTCACTGAGGGCTTCTTCTCGTGGCACGACGGTCCGTTGATTCTGCACAGCTTTGTGCACGAAGTTAAAGTGAAAATTTTCAATTATTGCGCAGGAGGACAGCGAGTTCGGGATCGGAGATGATTCAGACCTCGCTACCTCTACACTACCTCGTCGAGGCCTGTGTGTTTTCCGAAAGCGATCATTTTTTTCGGTGTTCCTTTTCTGTGAGCAGGCGTTGTAGGTTGCACGGGGGGCTCAAGAAGGCTCGTCGGGCTGCTGTGAGTGCATCACAATCTACAAGCAAGTGTTTCACGCTGATAGCCACTTGGTGGCAACAGGGGCATGGTGGTGCGTTCGGTCCCATGTCTTCTTCCATTAGGTGGTTGTGAGTTATCCACGTGTGTCCCGTGCATAGACGATTGATGAACACTTGGTCTTCCCTATTAGGAAACCTGGTGTCCCATTCTCCCACGGAAGGTTTAACTGCAAGCATCTTTTGTCCACTTTGTTGCCAAGAGTTGTTCCATCGTGATATTATGCGTGAGTTGATGACTGGGAACCAGTCTCGGTAATGTATAGAGATGAATTGTTCCTGCTGGGTAGACATCCGTTTAGCGAGGGAATCTGCGCGTTCGTTTCTTCTTATTCCTGCGTGCCCAGGGATCCAGCAGAACTCGACCGCCTGGCTCGCCTCGGATATTGTGAATAGGTCGTGTTGCATTTTTCTAAGGGCAGGGTGATCAAAGTGCACTGTTTTCAGCTGGGTGAGAACACTTAGACTATCTGAAAATATAACGGTTTTAGGGTGGCGGTCGTTTTTTGTAACGGAGATGGCCAGTTCGAGTGCGTGTAGCTCTGCAGGAAATATAGAGGCCTCGTGGGGCACGGTGGCCGAACGAGAGGTTTCTTCGCCTACGGCAGCGGCTCCCACTCCTTCCGGTGTTTTCGAGCCGTCAGTGTATATATGGCGGTGCTCAGAGTAATGTTCATCGAGTAGTCGTGAGAATTCTCGGCGGTACGTGTTGGTTTGGGTTGTTGCTTTAGGGTACGTCTGCAGATCTAGGTTGACCAGTGGTGGGCTGATCATCCACGTTGGTGTGTTGATTTGAAGAATTCGATAGGAGAATGAAGGCTTGATTGCTATGCGTCTGATGTTCAGCGAGGTCAGCAAGTTATCCACGCGTAGAGAAAAGAGTGGGCATATGTTCTTTTTAGCCGCAAAGAGGCGTTTATCATGAATGTTGGTGACATCACTGAGTCCTGGGCTATTGATGTAGCTCCTTGTCTTGTAATAGTACTGCAGTGAGAGTTTGTCTCTTCGGAGTGGAAGAGGAAGCTCGTTAGCAAGCACGTTCAGGGATTCGACGGGTGTGGAACAAACGCACCGGTTGTGATACGCAGGGCGTTATTTACTATGATTGAAAGAGGTTCTAGGGTGGTTTTGGCTGCTGAACCGTAAACAATTGCTCCATAGTCAATGCGCGAGCGTATTAATGTTCTGAATAACGTCATGCCGGTGTACATATCGGCTTCGAATTTCAAGGATGTTACAGAGAGGAAAAGTCCGGTTGCTTCTTTGCAGCGGGTCTCCAGGGCTGCAATATGAGGTCGCTATGTGAGCTTAGGGTCTCACACAAGACCGAGGAATTTTATTGCGGAGTATTGTTTAGGTTTAGGGCTGGTTTTAGGTGTAAGCCGGGCACGAGAGTAAAGTGCATGCTTTTCGTTTTGGGGGGTGAGAATCTGAATCCGTTTAGGGAGGCCCAGTTTCCGACTAGATTTAGACATTTCTGGAGTTCCTATTGAATTGTTAAGAGGCTAGGGTGCCTGAAGCTTATTTGTAAATCGTCCACGTATAGTGATGAAAGCCATCTTCCGTCGCGCGGGAGAATGTCTGCTATCTGGCCGACCTTGAGTATAAAAAGAGTGACACTGAGGACGCTTCCTTGGGGGACGCCCATTTTTTGCGGATAGGATGGTGATATGGTGTCGCCGACCTTAACCCTGAAGGTGCGATTTTGCAGGAATTGGTGAATATAGTGTGGTAAGTCGCCTCTTAGCCCTTTGCGGTGGAGATCCTTCATGATACCATATTTCCAGGTAGAAACGTATGCTTTTTCCACGTCGAAAAAAATGAAAACCACGTGTTCTCCGAGGACAAATGCCTGTCTAATGTTAGATTCCAGTCATACAAGGTGGTCCGTTGTAGAGTGGCGCTTGCGGCTGCCACACTGGATGCTGTTCATGCCTGCATGCATATCAAGGTAGTCGACGAGGCGCGTATTTATCATTCTTTCCATGGTCTTACTGAGAACGCTGGTAAGAGCGATGGGGCGGTAGTTCTGTGGGTCGTTGTGGAATTTTCCGGGTTTGGGTATTGGGATAATAATAGATTCCCGCTATTGATCGGGAAAAAATGAGTTTGAGTACAGAGTGTTGAACACTTTTAATAAGTGGTCACGGGCGCCGTCTGGGAGATTTTTGATCATGTTGATGTGTACCCGGTCTGGCCCAGGTAAAATTTCACGTGTATGGGCTAGAGCGCTCTTCAGTTCGTGGAGGGAGAAAGGTTTGTTGTAGGCCTCTTCATTTCTAGAAGTAAAGTCAAGATGTCCGCTTTCTCGCAAGTTCCTCTCCCGTTGGAAAGCAGCTGTGTAGTTTATTGATTTCGAAATCTGGCTAAACGTTTGAGCTAGTTTATTTGCGACCTCCGCGTGGGAGGAATAAGTTCTACCTCCTTCAGAAAGGATATTAATAGGTCGTTCGGGTTTTTCCTGAATACGTCGAATTTTTTCCCACACCTGGGAGAGGGGAGTGTTTCGATTAATAGTATTGACTAATTGAGCCCAGCTTTCACGTTTCTTCTTCACTAGAAGTTTTCGATATACAGCAGATGCCATTTTCCACGCTACTCGGTTCCTGGGGGACCGTGCGCGTCGGTAGGCATGGTATAGCTTTTCTCGCTTATCTCTCGCTTCTTGTACCTCGCGGCACCACCATGGTTTCGGAAAGAAGGTTGAAGGGGTATATTGGGGAATGCTTGCCTCGGCTGCGGCTTGAAACTTTTCGTATAGTTGGGCGATGATTTCGAGTTCCAACGTGGTTT
>SDVV010006487.1:0-18422 GCA_016164225.1 Gammarus roeselii
TCAATATATTACACTGAATATGCACACTTCATGACCTCTAGGAAACGATTAAAGGATTGACGATCAGAATAATTCACTACTGGGTTAGAAAACTGCATGAATTTACTCCTGCATTGGAAGATGAAGCACATTATTAGCTTATGTGACAATGATTGCATCATCAAAAATAGTACGGTGATTGGTAGAAATAATTCAATAAATTATATGCTCATCGAATATACCTCTGTCAGAGCAGGACTCTATCGTTCCTCGAAAAGACTGAGCTTGTATTTTAATTATACCTAAACGATTGAAAGATTTGGAACACAGAAATAGACAAAACGTTAGTTAACACATAGGGTTATTGGTAGAGACAATTGTGATCTGTTGCAACAGAGAAAACATGTGTATCGTCAGAGTAAAAACTATTAGATGGCGGCTATTTTCGGACATGTTCAAGAGCAGAATGCATTTTCTGGTTACTGGATTGATGGATTTATCGTATATTTGTTGGAAAACTTACGGTTTTGAATTGATCGGTCAATAGGTGTTGATTAAACTTATACATGAAGGTCGTGTTAGATCTAAGATTATTGAAGTTTGTTGAGAGATTGTTCCAGGATTTTAGTCCAGTGATCGAAAAAGCTCTACAAGCAGTTTCTGTTTTTCTGTGTTCAACGTGCAAAGTATCATTATTTCTTGCGATACCTTGTTCTTTGTTCTTTTCACCTCGAGAATATATGTGCCTCTGACTGCCGGGTGAATGTCTTTCTACAAGATCTTTACGAATTCTGATCGACTCACGGAGTGCCAGTTTGTTGTCGATATTGATCCACGGCAATTTTTCAAGGAGAGTATTTACGTGGTCTCGTTTTCTGTGGTTACCATCCCATGTTATTATTGTCGCAAAGTTTAAACAACGTTGCAATTTCACCCTCAGGGTTTTGGTGCACTTCCCCTAAATTGATAGACAGTAGATGATGTGCGAAAATACTAAAGTGTGAACAATCGGTAATCTAGATTTGAAATCTTTTTTTTTGGTAGAGTTTAGGTACAAAAGGGAGGTTCAATTTGGAACACAGGGTATTTCGTGATGTTTGAAGGAAAGATCGGGATCAAACCACACTCTCAGACCTATAATTTTGTCTGCAACAAGTATTTCAGATTTCCTTATCCTGATAGAAAAAATCATTGGAATCGCTTTTCTTTTAAAGTTCGAGCTGAACAAGATGCATTTCATTTTTTCAGAGTTGGACTTGAATTCCTTTTTATCGTGCCAAGATTTCAAATAACTTACGGATGTCTCAGCGTCGTTCTTTAACGCATTCAGATCTGACGGTTTTCGGGCACGCAATGTTTGGACATCATCAGCATGCATAACCATTTTGCTTGATTTTTCGGTAATTTCCAGTCAATATCATTCACAAAAACAAGGAACAACAAAGGGCCAAGTATTGAACCTTGTGTGACCCTAAAGACAACTGTGGTCAGATTTGACATGGTTGCGTTATCAAGTTTAACTGATTGTTGCCGATTCATCAGACAACTTTCAAACAAGGTAGGGTCTATTCCGATGTTGCGGAGCGTGCCAAAAATAATTTTATGGCTTACACTGTCAAATGCTTTCGATAAGTCTAGCAATACCAGCAGAGATATCTGCTCGTCATCAAAGTTTTGGTATAGATCTTCAGTGATGCTTATAAGTGTGTCTTCTATTGATAATTTCCGCCGATAAGCATATTGGCGGTCGTTTAACAGCTTGTTCGATTCGAGGTAATCAATTAATCGGGTAGATGATATCTTTTCTAGAATCTTTGATGGGACAGGCAGAAGGCTGATTGGTCTGAAGTTGGATGGTTCATTCATGTCCCCAGATTTGTGAATTGCTCTTATGATTGCATGCTTCAAGATTTCATGAAAAATTCCATTTGCTATAGAGGTGCAAATAACTTCGCTGATGTAGGGTTGGGTAACTATAAAGCTGTCTTTCATGTGCTGTAAGGCTGTAACATCTACTCCTGTAGAGTTTGTGTTCTGCAAGGCAAATACAGCACGCTTTTCTTCATTGTTTCCATTTGGCTTTTGCTGCTGTTTCATTTTCCGAACGAAAAGTTTTCGGATTTAATATTTTCTGTACCGTCACTCTGTGATCTTTGATCGGCTTCCTAGGTGACCTCTTCAAATACCTGTTTCCCAACTACAGCAATAAAATTGTTACATTTCTCTGCTGTTGACTGACGGTTTTGTCAAGTCGGTGAAGTGATATTTTTCTTATAGGGTACAATTAATTTCAGTACATTTCCCGTTTCTTCATGGTTGCTTCTGCACTTTTTTTAGTTCTGCATGATGATATCGAATTTTAGCTCTTTTACCTTCTCGCATGACTCATTTGTTCCCAATTCGAAATAATTAAAACCAAATGATGCTCCGTTTCGCTCTGCATTTCAGACACATTTTCATGGCAATTTCATTTTGCAGTTTTTCTGTAATTCATTTAACCGGTGTGTTCTGCATTATTTTAGTTTCCGTTGGCGCCACAGCATTCAGAGATGAGAGAAAATAGTTAGTGAGTATTGTGGCTTGCTCTGTGATGTTTTCTGTGAAATGTATCGGTTTGATCATCTCGACGTTTGCCGTAAATTAGCGAGGAACAGTGTGGCTTTAGGACTGGTGGAGCCTGTACCAGTCACATTTTTTTTACAGTAAGACAAGTCTATAAGAAGTAAGTACCTTGCGAAGAGAAAGGATGTATAAAGGGCCTTCGTGGACTTGGAAAAGGTATACGACAGAGTCGACAGGGAGCGATGTGAAGGGCTCGTTTGTATGGAGTGGGAGGAAATCTGTTAAAGCAGTTTAAAGTCTCCTTAGCTGTTCAATCTCTACATGGATGGATTGGTCAGCAAGGATTAACGCGAGTATAATGAGTCGTGGCCTGGAGCTGTTGGAAGCGAATGGCCAAAGTTGGCGTTGAGTGAGTTACTGTTTGTGATGATACGGCATTGATGGGGAATTCAGAATAGAAACTGAATAGGCTAGTGTCGGAGTTTGGTAGAGTGTGTGAGAGGAGAGAGCTGCAAGTAAACCTGAGTATGAGTAAATATATGAGATGCTCGAGGAATGTCGATGCGAGCAGAATTAGTGTCCTCCTAAATGGAGAGGTATTGGAGGAAGTTTCGTGTTTTACGTATATGAGCTCCTACGTGGAGAAGACTGATCTATTGAAAACTGAGGTGTAACAGCGAGTGAAGGAAGGGTGTAAAATATTGTGTGCACTGGAGAGTGTAATGAGTTGTAGGAAGTAAGGATGAAAAGAAAAGAGGCTTGTATGAGTGCACGGCTTGTCCAAACCGTGCACTACGCAGCGGAGACTTGGGGGTGTGAGGAGAAGAGAGAAGAATGTTAAATGTTTTCAAAATGGAATGTTTAGGGGGCAGGCTGGAGTAACGCTGTTCGAATTAAAATTTGGATGGTGAAGAAGTTAGAGGACAGAGTAGATTTGCGTGTTCAGAGATGGTTCGGGCACATGGTGAAACTGGTTGAAGTGAGATTGGTTAAAGGGAGATAAAGGCGGATGTGAGTGGAGGTAGGCCTAGAGGTAAATCGAAGTTTGGGTGGATAGATATGTTCTCTAGAACATATATAATCCAATAAACAACAATAAATACACGCAATGAGAATGAATAGTCATCTCTTTGAGGTAAACTTTCCCTGGTAGACCGTGAATGGTCTACTGAAATGAGATTGCCACACAATGTCCGTCAGAGGGAGCTAAGGCCGTGAGTTGTACGATGACAAATTAAACTGACGGAGACAGACTCGTCTTTGTGTACGATCTGAAGTAACATGACTAGGGCGCTTTGCTGCAGCAGCTGAGAGAGAACAGCAAACATGCTACAGCATTACACAACACCGGTTCAATCACAATGCTCTGTTACGATATTGTATAAGATTTGATTCTGTGCGCATCGGCACCTTAAGGTCTGCTGTGTATGTGAGAACAATAGACTGTCAACGATGATCGAGCAGCTCTTCTGTGGTTGCAATTTAGGTCTGATCGTCTTGGTCTGGGCTGTCATTGAAGGGAACGCAGTTCTAGAGAGGAGGGATTAAAATATGTGGGTGCGATGCCCCTGAAAAGAAAAAATCTCATCAGATAAATAAATGTAAAATTAAAAACAATAGAAAGGAACCTTCCGTAGCGACCCTGATAACACAGAAGAAAAAAACAGTCGAGTATGAATAGCGTTTACCATCGTTGCGTTTCAAAACTTCCATCACAAACAGATGCCGGTTGGTCATTGAAATCAAATGACTTGTACTCTATTCAGGAGCCTTGGTTATTGATTGTCAAGAATTCTGCCTATGGTATGTAAGTAAATGAATGGGTTATTATTAGAAGCATCTGACTGCAGCGAGCTATTTTGCAAGTTAGCTATGATTCTTGATCAATTTTGAACGAAAAAAATGCAGGTCGCAGAATCATTGTAGATATTCTCGTAACATTGAAATTCAAATTTCATTCGAAAAAAATATATAAACAGAAAAATGCTACATGTTTGTTGCTACATTGCCCTCTTGCATTAAAATAAAGCATCAAATTCATATTGGAAGCAAAAACAATGTACTACAAGTAGTAACAAAATGTAATCAGGGAAGAAGTTTGGATCAGCATACATTATTATTATTGGCTGTATTGATAGTAAAATTAGGAACTCTTTAACCGTGTAAATCGTCCGCCAGTGTTTAGGTTAATATAGCACATATAGAATGAATTGGAAACACCAAACCGATTGATAAAAAATTTAAACTGTTATTATGACAGTCATTTCTTCCGTTTCCGATTCGTAACATGTATGAGCCAAAAGGATCCCCTGGTCATGGACCCGAGACTGTGTCCTCGGCATTATGATAAAGCTACCATCCAATGAAAGACTAAAAACCTTGTATACAAGATACGAGCACAATTCTGCTTTAAAATATGATGATCGACTACGCCTCATCACACTTTATTTTTTTGATATTGTGAAATCGTTATTTACAATAACGATTTCACATTCTCTTTCCCTAAGCTTTGTCGTGCTTTTCATTATAAAACAATGCCTATTTCACAACAAGTTCCCCCTCTATACTCTCATACGTTTTCTTCACGCTCTCCAGAGCCCCACAATCAGTGTACGGCCTTTAACTACCGAACAGTTCCAGCCAAAAGTTGGTAGGCGACGAGAAACTTTAGTAGACATTAGTGGCTGAAAGCGGAACTTTTTTGCTGGAATAGGCTGCCAATGCCCTGCACCGCTTCTCTTTGTTTCCCCCACACTGCACCTCTCTGCTCGACTAGCAGTCGTCTGTTTACTGGGCATGCAATACGACTAATGACTGCCGCTGCCCGGCTGTGCTCCTTTCTGCTTCGCCAGCAGTCGTCTGTTTGCTGGGCATGCAATACGACTAATGACTGCCACTGCCCTGCTCTGCTCCTTTCTGCTCCGCCAGCAGTCGTCTGTATTCTGGGCATGCAATACGAATAATGACTGCCACTGCCCGGCTCTGCTCCTTTCTGCTCCGCCAGCAGTTGTCTGTTTGCTGGGCATGCAATACGACTAATGACTGCCACTGCCCGGCTCTGCTCCTTCCTGCTCCGCCAGCAGTCGTCTGTATTTTGGGCATGCAATACGACTAATAACTGCCACTGCCCGGCTCTGCTCTTTTCTGCTCCACCAGCAGTCGTCTGTTTGCTGGGAATCCAATACGACTAATGACTGCCACTGCCATGCTCTGCTCCTCAGTACTTTGCCAGCACGTGTTTATTTGTAACTTTACGCAGAGCAGCCTGGAACAGGATCGGAAGAATCCTCCGACCGTAACGTATTCAATTATAAAGGGTTTCTCTCAAGCAATACGGCACTCCCTGGCTATGTTGCTGGTACAACGGCATTAATCCGATCCCATTCCTCTTCGCCCATCCCTCCTCTACACTTCAGCAATGAGAAGCAGTTTGGAATTACACGACAACATCAGCCAATTAGTTTCAATGAAACATCTTTGAGAAGAGAGATTCGCATTAGCTATCAATCAGGATTACGAACTGTGAAGAGGAACCGACACACTTGGTGGAATGAGAATCAATAGACTAGTGGGGATGATAACAGATAGACTAGTTGGAATGTGAACAGATACACTATTGTGAATGAGAACCAATAGACTAGGGGGAATTGAACCAATAGACTGGTAAGAATGGGAACTAGCGCACCAGTGGGAATGGAAACTGAACGATGAGTGAGATATGATCATCTATTGATTGAGGATCTTTGCTAGACGACTGGAAATAGGAACCGCTTAACGAGCATACATGGGAAGCTCCTGATGAACGGAAATGGGAACTTCTCGATGAGTGTAAATGGCATCCACTGAACAAATAAGAATGTCTCAAATGGCATCCGCTGGACAGATGAGAATGTCTCAAATGGCATCCGCTGGACAGATGAGAATGTCTCAAATGGCATCTGCTGGACAGATGAGAATGTCTCAAATGGCATCCACTGAACAAATGAGAATGTCTCAAATAGTATTTGCTGGACAGATGAGAAAATCTCAAATGGCATCCGCTGGACATCTGAGAATGTCTCAAGTGGCATCTGCTGGACAGATGAGAATATCTCAAATGGCATCCGCTGGACAGATGAGAATGTCTAAAATGACATCCCCTGGAAAGATGAGAATGTCTCAAATGCAAATGGAAATCACTCTACTGATGCAAATAATTGGAGGTGAACATGAGCATTTAATTGCAAGACAAGGAGGAAATGGTAATGCAACAAGCACAATATCAGATAAGATGGGAATGGGAACCGAGTGGAAGAGTTATGAAAACGGAATTACACCCCCTAGGACGGAATGAGATCAGCGTAGACGAATAAACTGACAATAAAATTAGCTTACAAATGCGTAGTTGTGATAGTAACCTCAGGAGTCCCTTCAGGCGAAAAAAATTGTAATGAGGAGGGTTGGAGGAAATACCGGAGCAGTACATTCAGGATTCCGAGGAAATACAAGCAGCAAAGACGGTGTTCGACTAGGAATGAAATGGGGCAAGAATGCAAACATTCTTACTAACAGAAGAGATGTTAATGAAAATTGGGATTGTTAGAATTGAATGGACATTGATTGCCATGACATCAATTTCCAACTGGGAATAATATGGATGACAAACAGTGATTGTCATGACATCAATTTCAAACTGGTAATGATACGGATGCCAAACAGTGACTGTCGTTACATAAATTTCAAGCTGGGAAAAAAACGGTTGAAAACAGTGATTGTAGTGACATCAATTTCAAACTGGGAATAATAAGGATGACAAACAGTGATTGTCGTGACATCAATTTCAAACTGGGAATATTACGGATGACAAACAGTGAGTGTCGTTACATAAATTTTAAACTGGGAAAAATACGGTTGAAAACAGTGATTGTAGTGACATCAATTTCAAACTGGGAATAAAAAGGAGGACAAACAGTGATTCTCTTGACATCAATATCAAACTGGGAATAATACGGATGACAAACAGAGATAGTCGTGACATCAATTTCAAACTGGGAATATCCCGGATGATAAACAGTGAGTGTCGTGACATCAAATTCAAACTGGGAATAATACGGTTGACAAACAGTGATTGTCATGACATCAATTTCAAACTGGGAATATTACGGATGACAAACCGTGATTATTGTGACATCAATTTCAAACTGGGAAAAATACGGATGAAAAACAGTGGTTGCAGTCTCATAAATTTCAAACTGGGAATAATACGGATGACAAGTATTGATTGTCGTGACATCAATTTCAAACTGGAAAAAATACTGATGAAAAACAGTGATTGTCGTGACATCAACTTCAAACCGGGAAACATTCGGTTGATCAACAGATAATGTCGTGACATCAATTTCAAACTGAGAATAATACGGATGGTAAACAATGAGTGCCACAGCGAGTTTTGCAAAGAAAATTGGGCTCTGCCTCAAAATTATTAGAAAAAGAAACATTATTTGCTTCATATTAATTTATTTGTTTTTCCTCAGCTAACCCGAGTTATGATGGAGTTTTCTATTGCAATGAAGAAGCAGCCAACACTCTCAGCCAGATGGTCACAAGACGAAGTTGGCCATAAAAGTTATGTGAAAGAGCTGATACTGCATGAATGGTGTAAGTGGTACAATTACTATTGTAAAATAAAAAATGCAATATAAAATGGGGAAATAATAATACAATATACAGGAAGGTAGAGAGCATGCCAAGCTCTCTTGAGGCAGTCGAGGCCTTTCCAAGCTTTCCAGTGATATCCGTTACCTAACCGAACTTCCTATTTTGGCCAAAACCTTCTCAAGCTCTCTCGGGACTGCCAAAAGCTTTCCGAACTCTCCAATTTTGTCCAAGAGCCTTACAAGCTCTCTTGGGACAGCCAAGGCCTTTTCAAACTATCTTATTTTAGATAAGACCTTCCCAAGCTCACTCGTGACAGCTAATACCTTTCCAAGCTCTCTCTTGGCAGTCAAAACCTTCCCAAGCTCTCTCATGGCAGTCAAAATCTTCCCAAGCTCTCTCATGGCAGTCAAAACCTTCCCAAGCTCTCTCATGGCAGTCAAAACATTCCCAAGCTCTCTCATGGCAGTCAAAACCTTCCCAAGCTCTCTCATGGCAGTCAAAACCTTCCCAAGCTCTCTCGTGACAGCCAAAATATTATCTAGTTCTCCCTTCTCAATCAAGGCAATTAAGATTGTGAAGAGCTCTTCCATGACAGCCATGCCCTTGCCGAGGGCTACCCTGATAGTCTAGTTATTTCAAATTCGCCCATGACAGCCAAGACCTTTCAAGCCTCTCCATCGACTGCCAAGACCTAGCCGAGCTCTTTGTGACAGCCATGACCCTACTGGACTCTTCAATGATATTTGACTTTTTTCATACTACTCAATTCCACTCCCCGCAATTCCATTCTCGATTGGTTTTAATTCTAACTTTTTCCATCTCGAGTTCCCGAACCGTTTTATTGCTGAAAGTTGAAGGACAAAAATAGGGCCCTCAAACACCTGGGCCATACAGCAACGTAGAGAGGTGGGCTTATTATCTGGTTTTCTCATTGTCGGAATAACACCATGCTACATTAGTGTTATATTTCAAACTAAAATATACAACGCGTGAGTACATAACGAAACCGGGACTTTATTGAGTAATTAAATGACTAACGAAAATGACGCAACAAATATATTTGTTGCGTTAGTTCTAGTCCCTCGATGAAGCCGGATAAGAGATGAGAATTAAAATGATTCACCTCATAATAAAATAAACAAAGGAAATTCTCATTAGCGAATGTCATATCGACTGTTGTCAACATGTTTTTCAATTTAAAATCTCAGTTAGAACAACGTGACGATGAAAAATATAGAGTGACCTGTAAAAAAACAAAGCCATTCCCACATAACAGAAGTGCGATGACAGGAATGTGTATTGGCGAAACCATGTGACGGTGATGAATAGGTGCTATCACATCGCAATGTAGTGCCTGAAGGGCAAGAAAAGTAGCCGGTCAGCGAGACTGACTCTACGCATTATGCATCTTCTAGAATTTATTTTCTGTTTAATTAACCAAAGTTAAGACAGACTCTTTCGACGACAGCAAATGCTATCCTTCAACCGGCTCTCTCTTCGCTTCTCGAATGGGCACTGTTAGGGCACTGAGGGCACTAAGCTTGCCGTCCAGGGTGTTCAGTCACTTGGAAGTGGGTTGGATGCAGCTGACTTTGTTTCAAGGTATTGGAATCTTGCATTGAATACAGCCAGGTGTGTTGTACTTCGATGTTACAGAAGTCGCATTTATGTTGGTGCTTTCGTTCCAGTTTACCGGTGCTTCCTGCAAGGTAGAGCACTGAAGTTTGACACTGCACACAAAGACTTGGGTGTCAGTGTGGGCACGAGTCTCAGATTCCACCATCATATTTGTGTGATGCTGCAAAAGCTGGTGGGTTGGCAAACTGCTCGTTAAGATCAAGTGTCTGTAAGTGCTCGGAGTATAGGCTGCCCTCATATGTTACCATTTCGTCCACTTATTGAGTACGCATCTTGCGTTTGAAATCCTGGTTATTGTGGGAACTGCAAACTGTTTGAGTCGATTCAGATGAGATAGGCCAGAAACATTGATCGGCTCTCTGGTATGAACTATGATAGTCGATTGAGGAGCTTGGAATTCTCTTCTGTCAGGGGTCAGCTTCTGAGAGCAGACCTGATAAAATATTGCAAAATGTTGCATGGAAAGTCAGTTGATTTGCTAAATATGTTCTATTTGGCTCCGTGAGTTGGTACTAGGGGTCATTTGCTGAAGCTGGTGATTCCTCCTCGCTCTTCTGATGCCCGCAGTAGGTCTTTCAGTGTATGATGTGCTGGTGTGTGGAATAGCTTGCCTGCTGACGTAGTGCAGTTGACTGATATCACTCGCCATAAGCAAGCCCTTGTTGATCTGTTGTATGATGAATTTTTACATTTTTACTAACCTGAAATGCACAGTAATGTGTGTATGAATAATTATTTATTTTTGTGACTAGCAGAATAGCTGTATGGTCAGTTGCCAGAAAAACAAATTTTCAGATTTTTCGACGACATTATATTTGCCATGTTTCCATGGTTCTGTTGTGCTGTGGCATTTGTACCTCCTGTCCTGCTCTGCACTCTGGCTTTGCTGGCTGCTGAGCAGTCTTGAGGCCACCAAAGTGAGAAGCCAACGTGCGACACCACACTGTATGAGGAGGTCCTCTATTGAATAATGATTTTTGCAAGTGTCCATGCGTATAGCACCACACCGTCTGATATTACGGGAAGCTTACAATTATCAAAACATCCCAGTGGTATGACACGGAATGACAATACCAGGTATGGTACAGCATACATTTCTCTAACTCTTCTTTTACTTTCTTTAACTTCAAAATTTCTTCACAATGAATTATTGCAATGAATTAGTGCACTCTGATCTGGTGACTCCTCGATAGTGTGTCTGACCAAGACACTGACGGCAGTCTGTTATCTTGCTTGTGATTACCTTTCTGCTGGTATCCAAGCTGATGACATTTTAAGGATTCCTTGTTTTTTGGTTCAATACTATCGATACCACAATCAAGCCAGTCTAGTGTATTGGTGTCATGTAAAGAATGTATTGCAAGCCTTTGGTATCATCAATTGATAATAGTTAGTTACTGCATCTTCAACAACATTCAAACAATGATTGACAAGCAGAGTGAATCACTGGGTCCATATATCATAGCAGAGCGGCCAGAAGTTGATTGATGTACATCAGAAGTAATAGTCAAGCCAGATTCTAATCACCGACTCATCTTGCACTGTTTACATTCAAGACGTCTACCCAGATTTCCCCTGCCAAGAATGCCGCTCTCCCTCCGTTCTGTTAACACTGTCGCGCCACTCCCTTTCTCCCCGAATTCTGACTCCCCATCTCCACACGGAAATATCCCCCTGCTCTTCTTCTCTTCATCCACTCTAAGCCAAAAGTCGCTGTGGAGTCACGGCGAACGAGACAATCTCAGATATTCCTCGGAGAAATCCTCTGCAGTTTAATCAAGTTAGAAGATTCGAACGCGCAGGGTAAACTGAAGCGAGTTCGGTGAGCATGGAAGATACTACGTGAAGTGTGGGCTGTTAGCTGTTGATGTGTGAGTGGGTTAAGAAAATATCATCGTGATTGGTAAGGCCACTGTGGGGGGTATATTTTTGTGATTGTGTCAAGTGACGAAGAATGGAGCCATTGATGAAGGTAATGGTATCTGGTTTCTTGCTAAAAATATATAATCTTTATTTTACATTATTCGTTCTCGTGCATTTTATGTTCCATTTCTTACGTTTCAGCAATTAAAATACATTTTCAAATTACTAAAAAAATCAATTTCCATATGATGACGATATGGATATGAGCAATACCTTCATCAACGCAAGGAAATCTATAACGAATTCAGTGTGTCCTCTTGGCCAATTTCCTGTCGACCTACTGTGAGGAAATCAATCCTCAGTGCTATCCACAGCGCCATTCCAAAGCATTTGCTCTCCACGCTTCAATCAACCTTCAATAGAGCATTTCCAATGCATGTATCCAGAGTCCATCTATACTCATCGATCTCACCGCTCTGAGTGATACACTCACGATGTTTACATGTTTAAAGGCAAAAAATAAATATTCCAATACCAAATCATCGGTAGGGAGGAACAAATCATCGGTAGGGTGGAGCAAATCATCGGTAGGGTGGAGCAAATCATCGGTAGGGTGGAGCAAATCATCGGTAGGGTGGAACAAATCATTGGTAGGGTGGAACAAATCCTCGATAGGGTGGAGCCACAAATGAGCTGGGAACTGGACCCTTCGTCGAGTTGACCGAAGCGAACTTTCCACCGAAGTGAACTTTTCAATTTGCTATGAGCGCCCTTTGCTCAACGTCTCCTAAGTCAACTCCCGTATATTTCATTTCTTCATTCTCCTACTTCCCAGAATAGGTCAGCTACCTCCTCTTTAAGTCCTTAATTCTGTCCGCTGTTCCCTATGATTCCTAATGTTCTTCCCACATCAGTCGTTGGTGGTTAGCAGTGATCACGGTTGATTTACATCCTTGTTATTGACTGAAGGGAAACAAGCAAAAGCTGCCCTAAATGGATTCCTTATCGGAAGAGTAGATAGCGTTGCAATCTACGGGCATGTAAAGCACTTCTTCCACTAGAAAATACAAAAAAACTAACGAATGACTTGTTTGATGGATACCGTGGGTGTGATATTATAAATAATATGTTAGCGTAAAGGCAAAACAGATTTTTTTGTTGGTTTTAGAAACAAGTCAGTGGTACACAAAGTGATTATTCCTGAATACTGTTCACAATTGTGAGCAGTTCAGAACTAGTTTCTTCCATTCTATTTTAGTATGCGAAAGTTGGCACGTTAATTATTGTTGTAATTGACAGGGGCTAATGGAGGCGCAATCATTTTTTTTCAAATGAGAGTCAGCCTCGTCCAAGTTTTGATTTTCGAGAAAAATGGTTGGCACAATTTCAAAAGAGCTCTCTTGTGTGAGATGACTTTCATTGGGCCCGGCTTATCAATGGCAAATATGGAACCGAATACAATTTTTGTAGATTCTGAATGAATGTCCGATGTGCACCGGAGCCTGATGGAGGGGAAGCGGAGGGGGGGAATTTCGATAGCTTTGAGTTCGACTAATAAAAAGGAGTGTGCAAATTGGACTTGGTTTCACGGTGAATGGGTCGGTGTTGCTGCTGTGAACAGCCTCGCATATGTTAACAGTAGAGAGCTGGACTTGGTTTGAATGTGAATGGGCCGGTGGTTCTGCTGTGAACAGCCTTGTATAGGTTAACAGTAGAGAGCTGGACTTGGTTTGAAGGTGAATGGGCAGGTGGTTCTGCTGTGAACAGCCTTGTATATGTTAACAGTAGAGAGCTGGACTTGGTTTGAAGGTGAATGGGCAGGTGGCGCTGCTGTGAACATCCTTGCACATGATCACAGTAGAGCACTAGACTTGGTTTGAAGACGAGTCGGCAAATGGCACTGCTGTGAACAGCCATGTACATGTGTGATAACAGTGGAGCACTGTACTCGGAACAGTAGACTGCTCCATTTACATAATTTTTTTATTCATATTTAGTTCTGCCTTACGAATTATTTGAAGCTCAGAAAGAAAAGAACAGCACTCAAGTATGCTTCTTAATGCCCGCAAAATATCAATGTATTCACGGATTTCCAAAAGTTCGCTACTTAATACTCATAAAATATCAAAGCATTCGCGGATTTCCTTTCCTTATTGAACAGCGGGAAGCAACTGAGTAAACGGGTTAGAGAAGCAGTCGAGTAAGCGGGTTAGAGAAACAACTGAGTAAGCTGGTAAGATTTGGTATAGTACAGGATGTTCAAGTACGACCGATCTGCTGCTCCCCATTCTCTCTCAGAATCTACAAATACGTTGTCCCACCACTACTGAGTTGCTACCTAGTCCTGACGATGCCTACCCAGTACCTGTCTATGTCTACTCAGTACATATTTATCAATACCCAGTACCCGACAATGCCTACTCATTACCTGTCTTTGACTACCCAGTGCCTGTCTATGTTTACCCATTACCTGTCTATGACAACCCAGTAGCTGTCTATGTCTCCCTAATACCTGTCGATGCCTACCCAGTCCCTGACGATGCCTAGCAAAAATTGTCTCCTCACCACCGTGTGGTTGACCTCTTCTTTCCGGGTTACACATGTATGTATAGCCATACAGCCGTTTCCTCCGAAATAGAAAGATGGCTAAGTTAGGCTGGCACAAAGTGAGGAGGTGCCCATTGCCGGAGCTTGAACTCGCGGCATGCAACACCAGAGACTGGCACTGCAGTTGGCCACGCTAACTGCTCGGCCACGGCGGTACATCTAGGAAGAGCAATACACCTTTTTGCGATTGCTTATGAACTACGCCTTACTGCGCTCTCTTTGAAGTGACTATTGTATTGTTTTTCCCTAATGTACGAAACTGTTAAACAATGAAACAAAATGTTGACAGTAAGCATCGCAGTAAAACATAAGTATTTAATACTTATGTGCATAACTGACTTCCGCATTGTTCAACTAGTACTGATACTGATGTAATACTAAATAATATTGTTGGCAAATATCATTACTCACCATTGTTTAACTATACAGCTTATTGTTTAATTAAAGTTCACTACAGTGTTTAACTGGTATGCACATAAGTGAGAGTGGTACGACAACACTTCAAAAATAATTGTTAATATGTGTAGGTTTGCATTGTCTTCGTCAAAATGTGAAGCCAATAAAAAAGCTACTGAATATAGAACAATGAGCAATCCAGTAAAACAAGGATCATAAATGACATTTGTTCAACACTGTGTGGCTCATTATTAAACATGAACTAAAGTTGAAATGATGAGGAATAAAGTTTTTCTTAGAATTAAATCCAGCTTTTTACAATGGATTTTTATTTGTCTTCGTATCGCTTTTACCATCGTTCGTAAGAGTTAAACAATGGGATAAATTGAAACACTGCGCAATGCTCGTTAAAAACGGCTAGTAATGGTATTGGCTTATAACTAATTCGCTCAGTTTCAGTATCCGTTCACCAATTAATAGTTTAGTTATTAACAATCACCATTAATAATCTTGTTCAACTTTATTGGTAGTTTAGTTATTAACAATCACCATTAATAATCTTGTTCAACTTTATTGGTAGTTTAGTTATTAACAATCGCCATTAATAATCTTGTTCAACTTTATTGGTAGTTCAGTTATTAACAATCGCCATTAATAATTTTGTTTAACTTTATTGGTAGTTCAGTTATTAACAATCGCCATTAATAATCTTGTTCAACTTTATTGGTAGTTCAGTTATTAACAATCGCCATTAATAATTTTGTTTAACTTTATTGGTAGTTCAGTTATTAACAATCGCCATTAATAATCTTGTTCAACTTTATTGGTAGTTCAGTTATTAACAATCGCCATTAATAATTTTGTTTAACTTTATTGGTAGTTCAGTTATTAACAATCGCCATTAATAATCTTGTTCAACTTTATTGGTAGTTCAGTTATTAACAATCGCCATTAATAATTTTGTTTAACTTTATTGGTAGTTCAGTTATTAACAATCGCCATTAATAATCTTGTTCAACTTTATTGGTAGTTCAGTTATTAACAATCGCCATTAATAATTTTGTTTAACTTTATTGGTAGTTCAGTTATTAACAATCGCCATTAATAATCTTGTTCAACTTTATTGGTAGTTCAGTTATTAACAATCGCCATTAATAATTTTGTTTAACTTTATTGGTAGTTCAGTTATTAACAATCGCCATTAATAATCTTGTTCAACTTTATTGGTAATGATTCGATTTCAGCACGGATCTCAGCGGTTGCGCACATTGGCGCCAGGGGGCAATCCAAAAATAGTTCACATGTATAAAAACTAAAAGGTGTATAGACAATGGTTTAACTATACTGTTTCTTGTTTGAATTCGAGAAGATATTTATTAGCTTCTATGCAGATTAGTGAGAGCAATACGAATATTATAAACATTACCTCGTTTTCTAATTACCAGTTTAAATGGAATGAGAAAAAAATTAGGTATTAGGATTTTTTCGATACTCGAGACAATTTCCCTGGCTGTAGAACAAACTTGCATAGTTCTATAACAATAGATTTTATCGCGACATTGCTTGAAACACTGGAACAAATGTCTGTTTATGATTATGGACGATCCTCCACAAAATGAAACAGTTTGCAACATTTAAACTATCGTCATGTCAGTTTTTAATAGTGCAAATTCTGGAGGATTGTGCATGATCACATGGAGGATTGTGGAGTTCTGGAGGATTGTGCATGATCACATGAACAATCCTCTTTAGTATGTACTGTTTCCGAGTTGTGCACATTTGTTGTGGAGTGACAAAAAAAGTATATTTTGTTTCATTCAATAGACTAAATGGAAATTAGCAAACGAGAAAACGGCATATATCAAATGCGATTGCAAAAAGGTGAATGCTTAAATTTTTATCTGTTCCATCAATAACATTAGATTCACATCAATAATATTTGATGACTTTTCCATTGAACAGATTTACCGAAAAAAAACTTCATAGAACTTATTTATTGATTGTATGTATTACTGATGTAATACTCGGAAATAACAATGCTTTCTGTCTTGTCAACTGTTTAACAAAAATGTTGCCTGCTCCAAAATTGGTATTTGTCTATCCGAAACCAAATTTGTCACATGTAATTGAAGACATGGGACGTGGAGATCTATTATGAATATAAACTTTCGTTATTGATGTTTTTTTTAGAATATTTTGAGTATTGTTCATAGCAACTTGAATGTTACCGAAATCTACTGTTGAATGATTCCTTATGAGAATATTGTCGAATTATCATGTAACATTGTTTAATTTCAAACAGATGTAAATGTTTCTCAGCCCTTGTTCTAGATCAAGTACTAGGACCTTGAACACACAATTGCAAACAGAGGATAACTATTCGACGGCACTAAATAAGCGTCCCTGGCTGCAGCCTTAACTTTTCTTGCTAATAGCGAGACAGCAGAGCCTCGCAGGGAAGAATCTGGCGATCCTAACTTCATTATTCCGAAGCCAACTTTGGAGAAATGAGCTGACCGAACTTGGAAAAGTTTGCTAGGGAGCCAAAAGAGCCAATGGAATGGGATGATTGTGGAAGAGACGGTTGTTTGGCATCGGAGTGGGGTTCTTTCAGGGGTGTGACAGCATAGGGGAGAGGAGATGCTGATTTGAGTGCTTCAAGGGTTGTATCATGGCTTGTGTCGATGTGAGACGAGTTTATGTTTGAATTTGAGTCACAACACTTTCACACCTGAGGATGTACGGATGATAGGGCGTTCACCCTCGAAGGACACCCGAAATCTGGTATATAAAGCATGGGGCATGTGCTAGTTCTTGTAGAAAAGCCTTTCACACCTGAGGATGTACGGATGATAGGGCCTTCACCCTCCAGGGACACCCAAAATCTACTATATAAAGCATGGGATATGTGCTCGATCTTGCAGAAATAAAATTATGTTTGGAGAGTAGCCAGAGGCCTGTTCTCCTTCCACGTCAAGTTTTGAGAATGAATGTATATTTTTGTTAATATACTGGCAGTAAATATTGCTAAAAACGTATGAAATTGCAGTTCAGACCTTTCAATTAATCGTAGTTAAGAATCTGTTTGCATTACGTTCCAATGTTAGACCTATTTCTCCCCACTGTGCCCTGAGTGAAGGCTCATCAGCATCGCGATGTAGCGTCGCATTTACTTCCTAGTCTCCCGTCCACGTCATTTCCTCGCTTCTCATGAAAGTGTCAGCAAGTTTCACAAAATTTCAGTCTCCAATTTGCATTTTACGGCCGCGACGAATTGCGGCCATCAAAAAATAATTTGAAGCAATAAAGAAAATCATTTGGTGAGTTGTGCCGGACATTTTTAGGGAATGACAAACCTCGAAAAAAATGACTGTGGAAAGAAAGTAAGAAAGCTGGACAGCAAGAATGATTGAGGACAAAAGTGTACTTGACCCGACGTTTTTTGGTGTATGGAACGGCTCTGGAAAGTCTGGCATGCAAAAGTTCTATTCACTGTTAATGGCGCAGTCTACGTTGCAGTGAAGAGGACAGTTGAAACAAACAAATCTACATCCAAGAGTTCGAATGTCACTGCCCCAGAACCTTCAGGGATCGCCAGCGAGGTAGGGAAACTTTGCCTGTAAATTATCCTCTGAGGTGTTCATTGATGTGATGATTGAGGTGCTATGGAATTGCCTGCAAATAAACATGTGTTTGTGGTGGTGCTGTGGAATGAACCACAATGAAACATGTGTATATAT
>SDVV010006488.1:0-18420 GCA_016164225.1 Gammarus roeselii
CGCCCGCTTCGCTTGTTGCCAGATTATATGAAACCAAAAAATTCACTGAATTTTGTAAGAATATTTCTCTGAATCATTTATTCCATCTGATTCATGTTCCATGGCTTTAAGTGCGTGGGTATACAAATTTATTTAGCTAAAATAAATATTTGTTGCACTGCCATCATGGTTGGAAGATGTTTGTACTGGCTGAACGGAAATGTTGTTGCTCCCTACAGAGATATGCAACAATGAGATCAAAATATGCGATTGCCTAATCGTGATAGTGCGTGTGATGGACGTATAATGTGTTTAGTGTTATTAGCATAATGTAGGGTCATTTAAGGACCTCTACAAGGGCATTGCAAACTCGGTTGCCACGGATGGAAATAAAGAATAGATTCAAGGCGCCATTAGCTACATCCGGTTGTAAACGAAGCGATTAGTGTTGCTTAGGTCATTTCGAGAAGATAAAAAATAGCAAGGCATTTGGTTATGATGATGTTCCTGGATAAATGTATTAGCATACCCATCACAGATTGATTAAGGTGTAAGCTCTCTTCCTCTGGCTGAATTCAGACCGAGCAGTTGCCCAGAGCTGAAATGCATGTAATTGTTGTTCTGCTTCTAAAATGTAAAACTAAGGAAACGTTGGACATGAAAAATTATCGTGCAATTGATATGGCCACCTCAGTATCCAATGCTCTGGAGCAGGTCATCTTCACAATAAAGCAAACGTATTTGTTCGTGGCGGACAGTCAGTTTGGTTTCAAGGAGGGCCATGGTACGGAAATAGCGACATTAGCATAGAAACAAACAATAGGATACTACAGCAGTAGGGATTTTCATGGACTCATGTACTTCTTAGATGCAAAGAACGCGTTTGATAGATAACTCACTGGACTATGTTTGAGAAACTATTGAGAGGGGAGCCCCTTATCATATCTCTGAGTTGCTTGTGTTCTGGCACAGAGAACAGGATTTTTTGTGGTAGGGTAGTTCAAAATTAGCTCCACATCATTGTTTCTAGAGGATTAGACAAGTAGTTCGATTATCGGCATCATTCTATATTGTTTACACCGATGATCTGAAATACCTATTAGGCAGGAAGAGCGTAGGGTGTCGTGTTGACAATTGCTGAGTTAGTAGTCCCAACTATGCCGACGATATAGTGTTAGTAGCTATAATTCTATCGGCATTGTAGAAGCTTCTAGACATTTTCAGTAATTATACTCGGCCTTATAATAATAATAATAATAAAAGCTTTATTAACAACCAGCATGTACGTAGTATTCCAGTTGAGACATCTTATTATAGGGTTACAGTGAGGACAAAGTTGTGTATAACACTTCCAAAACTGTGTGTGTGTGCTGGTCAGGCGAGAGGGTTCTAAGCGTTACTTCTCGACCATGTTAATCTAAATCGTGTCACACTTCAGTATTTTGGGCAATATGTTTCGGCAGATTGCACTGATGATACGGATGTTGCGAAGTAGACCAGATGACAAAATGGTGTTGGCAAGTGCTAATATGGAAGTTCTCCTTTGCAACTCATGAAACAAAGATTTAACTTCTTAGATCATAGTGTAACCCAAATAACTGCAATACACTAGGGAGAGATTTCCGCCAATATTATTAGAAAACTGTCAGTGAGCTATAATGACACTTTCCGTCGGCTGATGCAGGTCCCGCACTCGACATCCGCAAACCGGGAATTTTGACAACTCTTTGCGGAAAGAAATATTGATATTTTTACTTGATTCCAGCTGATCTGTTCAATTCAGTTGACATTTAATCCCCACGTTATTTTCGTTGTCAAATGGAATTGCTTGAAATAAATTAGTTTAGATGTTTATATAGCGGTAGCTATATAGCTATATCCAATTAAGCGGAATTTCCTTTATCGGGATACCATTTGCTTATGTGTAGATTTAATAATGAAAGCGCATGTCGGTAGATAGAATTATTTTCAGTATTGTGCCGCGACTACAATAGCATTTTAGTCTCAGATACACACAAGAGTTTTAAGTAATGACAACAAGAGAATAGGAAGGGCATAAATAAGAAGGTAGTTAATTTGCTCCGTGAATTGATAAGTAAATTAAAGTTGTTGTACAATGCAAGAACAAACAATTTGGCATTGGGGAGGGGGAGGAACCTATCTAAGTTTTGTGGTTTCCTCTGGATGCCAGGACTGGAAGGCGATGAGCGTATAGCACCATTGTTGAGGCTCTGCTTTGAACCTGTGATCCAAGAATGGCACCTTCTGCCTTGACGATTGCTTGATTTGGGGCACGTTGGGCACTCTTGCTAGAATCCGTTTCATTTTTCTCTTGGTCCTATTAACCCCCATTGGTGGTGCTTCCCGGGTAGCTTGACTGGGCCCCCGGGGACAGCGACAGTATTTCTGGCAGGCACACTTACCAAGCCACGCACTAAGAAAATGTGTATGAAATGAGTGTTTTGGTTCTCGATGCCTTGGCGCAGGCTTACTCGGTGTTGCCGCTAGCGGAATAGTTTAAACTAGTCTTGTCTGAAACTTACATTTTAGATATCTCGGCTCCCATGATTTGGTCTATTTGAATGAGAACCAAGGAGCAAAATATTGATTACTAGTCTATTCTATTACTAATTGCAGGAACACAGTTGACATTTAATCCGCACGGTATCAGTGTTTCCCATTTCTAATATTGGAAATTCCAGTATACAGTATTGAGAATGTAATAAACATTGTTTCATAAACATTCATGTACATTTTATTTTAAAATACCCGATTATTTACAGATAGTAATTTGTTGTTCAATAATTTTGCGATTTCCTTGTCCGTTTATGAGAATGAATGTTCATGTGATGAAGTCTTCACTGCAATCTGCTTGGGGGATGAGCTCACTTTGACGTCTTTCTTCGGACGATGAAGATAATTCTATGCGCAAAAGAATAATAAAGATATATGTTATGTCTATTGCTTGAACAATAATTTTGTAACTAATAATGTTGGTAGCTTGACATGGTACTACTATGCCCGTAATGTCGGCTGATAAACATTTATTGATCATTATTATTCCATCCTTTCTCCCAACAACAGCTGGTCCGGGTACGGTGGCACTTTCTCAAATGCTACTATACCTTCCCACCGCGAGATGCAGAGCTTGGTATAATTTACTCTCCGTTCCTAATATATGCAGCTTATAGCAACTCCAAATTACTCATATGATAAAGATCATATATGATGAATGATAAGCTGAAATTCGCATTTTTTTATTGGAATCAGACTTCGGTCCATGATATATAGAGTATCATGTTTGGTGATTGATAGACAATCATCGGATAACGATGAACATTGCTGCGTTCATAGGTTTGAGATGATCATCATACATCTCCACTGCTCATTTCACGAAGCAACAACTTTTGTGTGTAACTGAAAATCATTTGGCAACATTTCAATTGTAAATAGAACCAACCAACAGGGCGATAGCTTTTTGTTTCTATAAGGTCAGTGCTGTTCGTGTATAAATTGAAAATAGAGTAAGTAGGGTTCATGCTTATAAAATAATTTACAAAGAATGTCGAATGTAATCAATCGTAGATCGCCATTAGTGATACGTGTACAACGTGAAGTTATGACCAGTGTTCTTAGTAATGTTTGATCCATGAAGTGCCCTGAAAGTTTACTTAAATTTCGTGATCGAGGATGACGTACATCTAATGTGCAGGAATTAGCAATTGTGTGTATTTTTGATGGTTTGCTTGCAGGTGATATTTAGAAACAAGCATGCACTTGGGGAAGAGGGACAGCCGGGTCGTAGATTGCGGCGGCTGCATTATGAGGTGCCTAGATTCCGCCAGGCGGCCTGGAAATGAGCACTGCCATGTCTCAAAAGACTAAAAATGATGTTCAAATATTTCATGATAGATTACAATCCTGGCCAGGTTCTGTATATGATGCCACACCAAAAACTATAATAGGCTCCTAAGATTCACGATGATCATGACCTTGCAAGTGCTGAAATTAACTAGTGCCATTCTAGCACACTTGGTTCACAAGTGCGAACACTTGTGGTATAGATGGTTGATTGCATTACCCTGATAGTAGAATCAGTTCACTGAAGATAGTTTCTCCATGTTTCCCACAGTTGAAATTGCAGTGAGAGAAATCTTTGGCAACCCCGCATGCTGCTGGAAATATTTGCCAGATACCTTGAGACCTTTTCACACTGTACCTAACCTAACCCTCGCTGTGTGTTTCTAACCAGCAAGGCAAACATATGTATATTCTACAATAAGTAGGGCTAACCTGCTTGGGTGTCTCATTCCAGGATGTGCTTTCTATCAATTCATTGATATTGCCAATTCAAGTCAAATCCCTGTTCTCAACTATGGCCTCTGATTATAATTGATCTATAAGATTGTTCAAAGAAATATCCATATGACCTTGTCTGAATTTGGTGTATTGGGCACTGCCTGAGTCAGCAGACAATGGGAACTCATAGGGTCTTTCAAGACAAGTTTGGCTCTAGTGTTTGGCCTTTGAGGCCCTATCTTCTCTAGAATTGGACAATTCACCATCAGAATAAAGTGATTGATTTTAGTTGTAATTGCCAGCTTGAAACTTGTCACAGAAATGCATGGGCATGCCTACTAACTCAGGATGCCAGTTTGTGCAACTAATGTTAAGATGTGTTCAACAGTCAGTGTGCACAGTTGGGTGGGCGTTACAAATTTTCAATACATAATATCTGATGTGCACAGTCTATCTAGAGTTGCGATGCATGTGTAACATCTCAACTAAACGAAGCATGCAAGGACCAAAAGTTACACTTACATCATTGAACTTGTTGTGCTGCTACTCATGCACGCACCTTCAACCAAAGCAGACATTTCCCTAATTTTTTTGCATGGGCTGACAGTTTATAGAGAAAAGGAGAAGAAGAACTGCTGCACAGAAGGGCAATTAAAAAAGATGGCAATCAACACTACAGCGCAGTATATCAGTCAAGATGAATTACATTGTGTTCGGTTCGAGTGTCATGATAATTGAGTTGCAATATTATCCTTATGTGCATTAGGCTAGGGTTTGCGCAGCAATTGTAACAACTGTAAATTGGCAGTAAACTTGCATTGAAGCTTGTGTTGCATGTTTTCAAACAATGTTGGATGTTTTCATGTGACAGTCAAGATTGACAAAGTATGAAATTGTGTGCCGATGCACAATTGGGCACGGGGTTGAGAACATTACGTGCGTTGTCATTACCAAATATTAAGAACCGAACCAACCGTGCGCCTCAGAAGCTGAGATCGGCATATCTAGACTTTGCGTGCGCTCTCAGCAGTATGTTTGCTGAGTTACGTTCGCCACTGTCAGAGACTGACAAATATATACTGAACAGAGAACTAGATCTGCAAGCGCCGAGAAACAGATTGCAGAATCACATGTGTGTAGAGCTTGACATGACCGCACATAGACGTAAGCGTCTTTCACCAACTAGGCGTCACACAAAACAGAATGTAACATTTAGATGATACTCTTTCTTCTGGTCATTATAAATTAGAATGAACAATACCTGTCAGTTCTTGATAAAAATTGCCATTACTAACGATGCTTAATTTGCACTTCCACTCCTCTGTCTCTTCCATGAATGTTGCAGCATACTTGTTTACATAACATGTGTGACGTCGGTGTTTGTTTTCATCTACTGTCAAAATGCAGCAATGTTGAATTGTTGTTCAAACCATTCAGGGCGTAATTCAATATTATAGTTTAGCTATTGTTGCATTCATACCAAACGCTGATGCGCTTCGACTTGACTGATATTGCCCGTTGTATTGTGAATCGTCAATTTTTTATTCTCCCGCAAAAAAAAATACGATATTGGTTTTTGTTTCTCTCAGGAACCGATGACAATCCGGACTGTTGGGTCACAGAGATTAGTAGTTCTTCAATGATGGTGATGCGCAGTGGTGAGGAATCTGTGTCAGCTTGAATTCATATGCAATGGAGGAAAATGCGTGCATGAAATTTTAGCACAACAAATATTTTTGAAGAATTGTTTATGTGCAATGTACTGTCTCTGCATGCAATATTTTGAAAGGTGTCTTCACGTGCGTTTCATCTCGAGATTTCACGTGCGCATCACATATTCCTTATCAATGTTTGCGTGCGCTGCCTGCCAAGTTGTGCAATCTGGATTGTGTGCTACATTCATCTATCAACTGGTTGGGAGTAACTTGAAGAGTGTTGTGTTTGTAGTTCGTCTTTTTAGACAATAGCCGATCATGATTATATTGATTCAAATTCATATTACTTGTTGAAAAAAAGTGCCTTTTCAGACATAACGTTCTGTTTTACAACATGCTTGGTTCGTGATTGCACTTCTGGCTGTCCATGACTATCCCAAATTTTATTCACACCAGATTGCACAAATGGGGACGGGGCTGAGAATATTACGTGCGTTTTCATCGCCGAAAATTAAGAACCAAACCAGCGTCCCCTCAAAAGCTAAGATCGGCATATCTAGACATTAGCGTGCATTCGCAGAGTATGTTTGTAGAGTTAACGTGCGCCACTGTCAAAGACACTGACTAATATATACAAAATGGAGACCTAGAGGTGGGAGCTCCATGAAACAGACTGCAGAATTACATGTGTGTAGAGTTTGAGATGACCGCACGTAGACGACGCAAGCGTCTTTCACCAACCAGGCGTCATACAAAACAGAATGTAACATTTGGATGATACTCTTTCTTATGGTAGTTATAAATTATAATTAACAATACCTGTCAGTTCATATTGAAAATTGCCATTACTAACAATGCTTAATTTTGCACTTCCACTCCGCTGTCTTTTCTATGAATGTTGCAGCAAACTTGTTTACAAAACGTGTGTGAGGTCGGTGTTCGGTTTCATCTATAGTAAAAATCCGGTAATGTTAAATTGTTGTTCAAACCATGCAGGGTGTAATTCAATATTACAGTTTAGCTATTGTTGCATTCATACCAAAGGCTGATGCGCTTCGTTGTGACTGATATTGCTCGTTGTATTGTGAATTGTCAATTTTTCATTCTCCCACCAAAATAATGTGATATTGGTTTATGTTTGTTTCTCTTGGTAACCAATGATGATCTGGACTGTTTGGTCAAAGGAATTAATGTTTTTCAATGATGGTGATGCGCAGTGGTTAGGAATCTTGATGTTCAGCTTGAATTAATATGCTATGGAGGAAAATGCATGCATGAAATTTTAGCACAACAAATATTTTTGAAAAATTGTTTGTGCAATGTACTGTCTCCGCATGTGATATTTTGAAAGATATCTTCAAGTGTGCTTCATCTCAAGATTTCATGTGAGCATCACATATTTCTTATCAATGTTTGCGTGCGCTGCCTGCCAAATTGCGCAAACTGGCATTGACGTTGCATTCTGTGGTTTGCCTTACACACTATGCACCTCATGCTCTCAGTTGTATTCATGTTTGCCAGTACCTTGCAATAGTAGTTCTCATCACTATTCAAACATATCTTCTAAATGCATGCTAAGGTTTTAAGGAGCAAATCTCAGTTTTTGGTGCATGGTAAGCAGGGTGGAAAGTTTCAGCAAAAATGGAAAGTTTCAGATGAGACAAACCTATGCTCTCAACGCTCCAGACTGGACCAGTGGCAGAGAGAACACCTAAAAATTAACTCCTAGCACACCACACCAAATACCCTTCAAACTGTTACACCACTTATACAGTTGCCAGCACGGTATTTACCGTGCCAGATGAAGTAAGAATGTAAGATGGGTGATGCAAGGAGATATTACTTGACTAGCTTAACTACTACATTTACGCATTGCTCTCCCACCCCTTGCCCCCGCTTGCTAGAACCTCTGGCTCATATTAGCAAACCCCTGTATATTTTTGAAATGCCACAGCTTGCCATGTACTGGCGTTGCTATTAAAATGCTCAAAGGTTTACATATCAAACTGTTTGTTAGGTAGACCTATTGAAAAGTATTTTTCCCCGCAAGTTAGAAATACATACCCAAATAATATGTGCGTTTGCATTGCCAGTTAGAAACCCATACATTTGCCTTGCAGGTTAGAAATATGCATTGCTGTGTTAGGTAAGTTGGCAAGGCTCCAACAATGTGCTTGCAATGCACCCAGCTAATATGTTCAGCTGCACACATCATAATGTAACATGGTGTGACTGTTACAGTTGTCATACACCATGCATTACTTCTCTTACAAAAATTTATTGAGAAAATGAATGGCTTCAGATTGATCAAGTATCAGAGTATTCTATGGACAGTTGGTGTTGACCTGACCTCAGCAAAGTGATGAAAGACTGACTATACTACATTGCCAAACAAAAGGTCCCAAACTGAAGCTATGCTGGCAGCAATATTGAGATTGCCTCGGTGTTGCCATTCTAACTGTTTTACTCTGAGCATGTGCATAGAGGTAAATTGACTTGTTTGACCTTGATTGAGCTATATTGCTTAATATGATGTAGTAAAGCATGATGGATTGCTTGTATATACACTTGATGTTGGGCGTAGTCTGATACAATGAACCACTTGTGATCTTGATATCAAACCGAGAATAGCACCATGAAATGTTATGAGCTTGAAAACCAACCAATTTGGGCATGAGGAATCAACGTGCCTGAGATATCCATCCCAATCCATGAACGTTCCACCCTGGCATGGCTGGTTTAAATCCTGTATTTTTCAGGAAAAATCCTGTAATGTTCTCAATCTTGTGTCCAATTGTGCAACCTGATCCAGCAGGGCATCAATCTGCCTTCTTGATAACTTTCAAGCAGCTGCTGGTGGATGTTCTGAGCAATGCTTTATGATCTTTTGGCCTAGTCTGCTTGTAAAATTTTGATGTATAGACCAAAAGGCAAGCCTCACATTGGATGTGGTGGTTTGACCTTGTTGATGGTGCCCAGGTCTTATAACAAATTCTGGAGACCTTTTTGGAAAAAAATTGGATACCAATTATTATTTAGAGAGCAATGTATGGAACCTCCACTCCAAGCCATACTCCTGAGTCTAGCTGGCTTGTATGGAGGTATGGCTGGTAACTCATGAGGTGAACTTACACCGGTGATAATTCATCTCTAACGCGAAGATTGTTTTTATTCTATTACTTGCCTCACTTTGAAGCACAAAGGCAACCTTTTTTGTCTTTGCTATGATTCATAGTTTCACGCTTGACCAGCTTGGTAGCTGAGTGAGTAGTGTCAAGCTCTCCTCACAACAGAGGTCCATTATGAGCTGGAGGTTGTAGGTTAGCGCCTACCTGACCCTGAGTGAGGCATTCTGGCCGGTCTCTTGAATGGTTATAGGTCAGCCCTTAACCCTTACACCCTCTGCTGGGCTCTGGAATCCAATTTCTCAAGATTTAGTTCAATTTGAAAAATCAGAAATTTTTGTTTTGCATTCCAGTATAACTTTTGAAGACTTAGTTCGGGTGTTATCTAACATATTTCAAGACCATAAGACTAAACTATTTAGTAAGCGCGCACCATCGGCTGTTGTCTCTAGAGCCCAAGCCCTGTATATCAACCAGAATGGGATTTTTTTTCATGAATTGTGAAAGTGCGCTGTAAAACCTATTAGATCACAAAGATTGTTCATTTCTGACCATAATAAAAATTTGGCCAGAAATTTTTGATTTTTCAAAAATTTATGCTTATGACTTTTTTCTGAATCTGATTGCTGTGCCGCTGGAAAGAGCACAAAATCTACATGATTTTTGGCTCATGACATATGTTGTCTTCAAACATAAAAAAAATGGATGTGTCAAGTTGCCTCCCGTGCGCATGCCTTGCACAGGAGGCAAGCAAGGCATGCGTTAGTCACGAAGTAAAGACACCTGGGGCACAGGACAGCAGGTGAAGACAATGCCACCGGAAGTGTGCATGCCAGTCACAAATAGACCAAACATGAAAGACAAAACTTACAACAAGAACACAGGAAAAAATGAAGATGCATTCATGTATAGGTACACCACAAAACAGTGAACAATGGTATAGCTACTTACGTACTTCAACAAATGCACACACCCTAATAAGATCAACAAGCAAACAAAACGGATATGTTTGCGCATACCAGTCACCAAAATGACTATATTAAAAGAAATGAAAGCTTCAGTCAGTCATAATAGAAGAAAAGAGTATTTGGAATTGATGAACAAAGACCACTTTTTAAACTAGGAACTGTAGGAGCACAAACAACATCTGCTGGCAAAGAATTCTTCAAGGATATTTGTCTACAATTAAAGAAACTCTTTCTCATATCTGTTGTGCATTGTGGAGGTAGAAATTTTTACCCTTGGCCGTGGGTAGGAGCAGCAGTTAACATTCCTGACAACCGCATGTCAATACTGCCTTCAACATGATCTTCAGAAGATGTTCTGTAGTATTTAATGAGATCTTATCTTACCAGTCTCCCATAAATTGAAAACAAATTCAAACTTGACAGGTGATTTGCATAGGACATATCCACAAGTCCACTAACCTTCTCAGTCCAATGATGCTGAACAGATTCAAGTATCTTCAGATCAGTAATAAACTCCAAATTCCAAACACAAAAGCAACAGTCCAGTATAGGATGGATATGTGACATTAAAAGTGATACCGTGAAGTCTGCACTCATGTTAACAGTGGACCTCAGTAAGTTATTAGCCAAACCTGAAGCTTTTTGTACAACAGCATGAATATGACTATGAAACTTCAACTTGCTATCAACAATGACACAAAGGTCTCAATGAGACAACTAATGATTCGGGATTACCACCCAAACTATACTGGACTGCATCACCCAGGTTCAACCAATCAGTTACCACATTGAAAACGCAAGACCACACCCTAGCTGGCATTCAACATCAGGTTCCATGATGAGGCCACATCATGATTTAGATTTAAATCCTGCTGCAAGGAAGCAACACATCCCGTCTTATGTCACCCAAGCTTTCTTTGGAAAACTGCTAGTACAATTAAAAATCACCAGCTAAGGTTTTAACCCCACATGACAGATGAAGAGATAAGTTGACATAAATACAAAACAATATTGGGCCCAGTATTGAACCCTGTGGGGCACCACTGCCAATGGCCCTAGAACCACTAACTGCTCATCCACAAACAACTCTCAATACCCTGGCAGTCAGGAAACTAGATATCCAGAACAGCAGCTGAGTGGAAACCCCCCAGACACTGCAACTTCTGCAATAACACAGAATGGAACACAACATTAAATGCCTTAGAGAAGTCAAGAATAACCACATCCACAACAAGACCCTGGTCCACCTACCAAGACATATCTCCATAAGTGAGTAAGGGATGATCCTCAGTTGACCTACCCTTTCAAAAACCAAACTTATCTTTATAAAGGATCCCATCAGCCTGTAAGTAGCATGTCAAATGAGAAGCTATTATATGCTTCATTGACTTGCAGCAAGCTGAAGTCAGACTCGCTTGGCAAGAATTTAGAAGGTCGTATCAAGATTTGGCTTTGTACAAGGGAACAACTCAAGATGATTTCCACTAATGAGATCAAGAACCTTCCTTCAAAGACATTAAAAATCAGGCATAGTAGATAGGCAAACTCAGAAGAACATGATTTCAATAGCAATTGCTGTAGATCATCTGGTCCCATGCTTGAATTACTATCAAGCTGAGAGAGGATCAACTGCACATCTGCAGGTCTGACTACTAAGTCCTCTCACATTATCACACACCTGGTGGGAAGCATTAGATGTGGGATCCAGACAAACATTCACTGATGAGAAACTAGAGGCAAATATCTCACTCATCAAATAGGGATCAGTCACCACATCACCATTAATCATCTTCAAAAGACCCACAGAGGGAGAACCGGTCTTTTTTTTTGTATAAATGAGTGGAACAATTTAGGCTTGAATTTAATTTGGTCAACAAGAGACTGCTCGTATTGGGAGCGACTCCAGTTAGCATAGTTCCGGCATCTAACATTCAGGTCATTAAACTTTGACAGCGCTAGAGCAGTGAGCATGTGATTTTGTCCTAAAATTTCCCTCACGCGCTTGTTCTCACCCCATGCTTCAGATTTACTCCTCAACAACCAGGGTGGAGCAGATGCTGACCACGGTGGGCAAGGTTTACCAAAACGAATCTGCATGTTTATCCACCAGAGTACAAAGGATAGCATGCATATATGCAAAACACTCTTCAACAGTCTGAGAATCAAATTCAAGGTCCCAATTAATGTCTCTGAGAGCAGACCTTATTAGATTGTACTTTCCTCTACGCCCGAGGTAAGTTGGAGCATTTCCAGGTTGTGACAAAGGCAATTCAGAATTGAGGCAAAACAGATAAATCCCCAACCTGATCATTCTCAGTTGATGAAACCAAGTTCAGAACATTCCTGATCCTGAAGTCAGGGCTGGTTCATTCCCCATTGGGTAACTCCAATTGAATTAAAACGTTCCAGGAACTCATGGTCAGTAGGAGTTACAAAATAATCTTGAATATTTTGATTCCATTCAACTGAGGGTTGGTTAAAATCACCTATTATGAGAACTTCCCTGCTATCACAAAAGTCCACCATAAAACTAATCAGTCTAGAATTTTCCAGAAAACCATATGATAGAGGATGATAAACCACTAAACAGAAGACATCCACATCTGTAAAGTGGACAGCAGTTTCATTAGGCTGTGGAGTATTGACTATCACAGATTATTCAACTATTTAGCTATAAATACAGACACCATGCTTCCGTGATAATCCATCTGTATCACCGCGGATAATATCATAGCCTGGAATGCCATCAAAAGAATAAGGAGAACTTGGCCACAGCTATTACTCTGCAATTCCAACAACATGAGGCTTAAACCTGTTGATATTAGCACTAAAGAAATCAATTTTATTCATCAAAGTTCTAATTCACTAAGCCAAAACTTGAATTGTAAAGCTTATCCAACTATGCTTTAGGTTGAACTGCCTGGGGAAGGAATCAAGGAGTTTGAATGTGGAGATTTCCTACCACCCCTCCCTCTCCAAACCATCCTGCCTCTCTCATTTGAGGAGCCTGCAACTGCTCTGGCTCCAATTGCAGTACTACATACAGGAGGAAAAACATCAACTTAGGGCTTCGGACAATCAACAGCCTTACTGAAAACACAATTCACAGAGCCACCTTCAGAAAAGGCACTTGTCTTGTCTCCAGCTCTACTAATCTCCCCAGCTTCTCTCCTGGACTTCAGCTCCTGCCTCTGCCTGAAAGTAATATCCCTGTGGATCAACACATGTTCAAGTTCATTTGACTTTCAACATATTTACTGATGAGAGCAGAGCATTCCTTGATCAAGGTCAGCAATTTTAGCTCTATACAAACTCCCACAACCTGAGCAGGGCTACTACCTTGAAGCCCTCAAATGATTATGGACTCCTCTCTTTTGGCCTGCTCCTGAATTTCCCAGGTTTCCTTTCTTACCTCACCAGAGTCCACAAGTTTACAGTTCTTTACCTGCAATTGTTCCTCTGTGATGTAAATAACATCACAACTAGATAGCAGTGTTACCTGCCACACAATCAGCCGTTACCAGCTTCAAACCATCCTCAATCATGCAAACTTGAGAAGAAAGCTCACTAATCAACAGGATCAACCAAGAGAACAACTGGACCTGATTACTGGACAAATCTGCTGCTTGCAATCCTGAATTTCCCTTTGCATGACAGCTGCAGCAACAAAACTGTAAGGGCCCAGCATCCTCAACAACCAGACATCTGAAAGCCGATTCGGATACACCAACACAAGCGGGAATCAGATGGAAATGCTGGTCCAGGAATTGCACACAATTGTCTGATCAAGGGTCAGCCCCCAGCAAAAGGAACACACCCCAGCCGCACCACCCATATCCTGCCGACTCCTCTGTCCGGCAACAGCACCCACAACTGACACAACCAAGCTCCCAACTCCTCACCCCGACCCTTTTTTCTGGCAGGAAATCCTTCCTCCAATGAGCTGCAATACATGCTAAAAATCTTGAATTTACAAAATTAATAAAGTTGAAGATCCATAATTTGGGGCCAGATGTTGTGTTGTCTGGTTATCCCAATCTTTGTAGATATTCTATCATAAGTTTGTGGTTTGATTATGTATTATTACTATTACTTGGTGACAAGTATGGTATTTTGTTATTGCTTTATTTGGGATTGGGAAAATATTAGTTACATGGTCAAGAAGTGCTTGGGTCCATCATTTCAAGTTCATGCTTTTGGATTTCAGTTAGTTGCTTGACTAAGGCAGCAATATCCATTGGTCTAGATAATTTCTTTTATTAGTAGGTCAAATATTGTTTGATGATTGATGTTTTTTGCTAAAATTACTTTTTTCATGTTGCAGGGAGGTTAGCAGTCCTGCAAGATGAGGACCATCAACACCAGCCAGACGGTGAAGATCCCTGAAGGGGTGACAGTTTCTGCCAAGAACCGCGTCATTACCGTTACCGGGCCTCGCGGTAAACTTCAGCGCAACTTCAGACATGTGCAGATGGACATTTATGTAAGGACTTGAACTATTACCTTTTTTTTTCAAAAGCCAACAGGTGATGTGCATTACTACATGATTGATGCTGTGGACAACGGTGCACCATTGAACATGCTAGTCAATATATTCAACCTCTGAAGGCTCTTGACCAAGTTCTCCTATCAAGCAGTTGAAGAACAAAGAAATTAGGTTGTATGTCCTCGATTTCTGGCAGCTTCTCAAGGCGGGCGATAGTCAACTGTTTTTACATTACTGCATTCCAATTTCCTCTGGATTGGATTCTGGTCATCTGTTGCTTATTTGTGTAAATCTCATCATGGCATGAATTATCTAAGAATATGTACAAACCAAGTACTTGAGTGTGCTATTGGTCCTGTTACACCTTGAGTTGCTCCTCAATGTGACTTGACATGGCAACAGCTGTAGCAAGGAAAGAAAAGAGACAAGAAATATTGGGCCTCGGGTAGCTTCATGAATAATTGCCTTGGGCGTTTGCTCTTTTACTGGAGTGTTGTTGCATATTATTGAGAACTAGCTGTTCTAAATTCGAATGGAAAAGTCTTCAATCTGAATTAAATAACACATTCAATTATCTTGTAAATGTACTTCTTTTGACTTTTATATAAAGTAGTCGGATAATTGATGGAAATCTGTTGAATTTGATGATGACTAGAGTGAAGATGATTTACTAAAGTCTACTACATTGTCGGTCTGTTATTCTGAATGTCCATAATGTTGAAATTTTCTTCTGGCAGGTTTTGAAGCCAACCAAACTTGCTCCTTATGGCGAGATCAAGGTCGAGAAGTGGTTCGGCAAGCGCAAGCAGGTGGCTTGTGTCCGAACCCTCTGCACTCATCTCAGGAACATGATCACTGGAGTCACCAAGGTGAGCAGTAACTTGTAGTGGGCTCCTGATGTAATAATTATCATCGATAAAATAATGATTATCAAGTTGACAAACTATTGGTTTGATCGCTTATGTCCTTTGATTTGATCAAAGTACTTAGTCGCGCAGTGAGCATTGTTAAATTACTGGACTATCAGAACAATATTGGTACGTATCATCGATCATCTGGTATCATCTGCACTAAAGAGTGTAATGAGCTGTAGGACGTTGGAGATGGAAGCAAAAAGAGGGTGTTGATGTCCCAATTGTACTCTACGGAGCTGAGGCTTGGGGGGTGAGAGCAGAGGAGAGAAGAAGGTTGAATGTTTTCGAGATGAAGTGTTTGAGGAGCATGGCTGGAGTAACGCTGAGAGACCGGATCACCAACGAGAGTCATGAATGTGGAGGTGGCGAGAGAGCGTGCAATGAACAGGCGTGAGTGGAGAATTGTTGTGAATGGTTGATTTTGACGCTGCTCTGATGTGCTTTCCCGCCCTTGGCATCCCGCTGTCGGGATGGTCGTGGGTGGGCGGAGGCCCGGCCATTATGACGCGGCGGGGGTAAACCAGTGAAACATGTCGGGCCCTGCTGCTGACGACGGTTCCTCGGACTGCACTCGTGACCCAGAGTGTAAGTTGAGGGGCTACCGGCCTGACCCTCTAGCGCAAAAGGGCTAAGTTGTGAGTGTGAGCGTATGAGGGTGTGAGGTGCGTCTTGCCGTCGGCCACCACCCTTTCTGGGGAATGCGGCCTAGTGTCTATCTGTATCATCTAATGATTTGAAATAATAATCAAATGTTCCATTATGACTGCCTTTCGCTTGTAGTTGAAAATATTCTTGCTTATCTAACTTCCGCATGATGGTCATACTAAATTAACATCAAACTATTGCTGATGCATGTTCAGTTTCTGCTTATGCCAAGACCGCTCTTAGCGATTCGATGGCCATACTTGGAGCATGAGAACATATCCTGGGAACTGTCTAGTCTGATCCAAACGTCAGCTCCATTTGTAATAGCGCGCCTTTATGCTCATTTCGCTTGTTTACATTCGGCATCTGTTTCTTCACTTACAGGGCTATCAGTACAAGATGAGAGCTGTCTACGCGCATTTCCCCATCAACACCGTAATTGATGATAAAGGAAAGAACATTGAAATCAGAAACTTCTTGGGCGAGAAACACATCCGTCACGTCAAGATGTTACCTGGTTAGTTATTAGAGTTCATTAGCCGGAGGGAAAAATAACACTTTTCCCCCTTTTTTGTGTGTGATAACTTGTGAACTTAGCTTAGCTAGCGTTAGCCAATTAATTCCTCAGTAACCATTTCTTTAGAAAGCTTTTCACCTTGCGATAACTTCCACTGATCAACATTACTAAAGCTTACAACATGTCCGTGTTAGTTTTGCTATTGTAGCACTTGTTCCTCTTCCTTTACCCTTTACATTGTGTTGTGACTCATTCACTGTTCTGTTACTAGTTTATGGTTTTTGTTTGGCTTCCTTGACAGATGTTGACCACGAAAGTTGTGTTTTTTCAGTTCCCTCTTTCCTATGCCTCCCATGACATGATGCTGTCCTCACAGGTGTGACCTGCATCGTTTCAAAGGCCACTAAGGACGAGCTGGTGCTCGAAGGCAACGATATCGAGAAGGTCTCTCAGTCAGCTGCCACCATCCACCAGTCCTGCAAGGTCCGGAACAAGGATATCCGAAAGTTCTTGGATGGCATCTACGTCTCTGACAAGACCACCGTGGTCAAAGAAGAGGCATAAACCAATTCCATGACTAATGCGCACTTGTTTGATTCTTGATCCTAATGATGGAACTTCTGCTTGTGATAATTGCATCTGAATCCCTTAATGATACAATTTGAGTTTACAAAGATCAAAATTTCTTAGCAATATAACATGCGTCAAAATTGTGCCCCTAAATGTGCAATCTCGAAACGGTCACGTAACGTTCAAATTTCTAGTTGATACTTGTGACAAAACATAACTGATCATACAGATACAGACACAAGGCCGAAATCCCCCAGCGAGGAGGGTGGCCGACGGCAAAGAGCACTTCACACTCGCACACCTTAGCCCACTTACGCTGAGGGGCCCGGCCGGGAACCCCGCAACACACTTTCGGGGCGATAGTGCGGTTCGAGGTCTGTGTTAATTTAAATTATTCGGTAGGAAAATGAAGACTTGATAGCTTTTCGATTGATGTTGAGCGAGGTCAGCAGGTTGTCCACGCGTAGGGAAAACGGTAGGCATATATTTTTTTTTTGCCGCATAAAAGGCGCTTATCAGATATGTTAGTGATGTAGCCGATTGCTGGATTGTTGATAAGACTTCTAGTCTTGAAATAGTGTTGTAGTGAAAGTTTGTCTCGCCGGAGCGGAAGTGGAAGTTTGTTAGCGAGCACGTAAAGTGATTCGATTGGAGTGGAGCGGAACCCGCCGGTTGTGATACGCAAAGCATGGTTTGCGATGGTCGAGAGTAGTTTTGGCTGCAGATCCGTAGACAACAATGGCTTTGTAGTCCATGCGCGATCGTATTATTGCTCTGAGCAACGTCATTCCGGTGTCCATGTCGGCACCGAACTTCAGGGATGTTAGCTTTGCGCTGAGGCAGTATCGTAACCAATGACGGACAACTGAGTTTGAAATTAACATCGCATACTGTTCTTCGCGTCTAAGCTCCAAAGTTTACAAGTTTCCAGGGTATTGGGGTGGATGGATGCTTATTCATTTTATAGATCATTAACACTTTATTTTAGTATTTTATTATTTCTTCTTGCTTGGGCTCTATTATTTTTCTCTGCCCTTTTTTCATGGTGATAAATTTTGAATTTGTTATCATTATTATTATATGTAGCGAGGTTGGTTGAGAGGAGGTGACCCAGGGAGAGGAGGTACTCGTGGGATCCGCGGGACTCGAGGACCCGGGGTTTCGGGAACCCGAGGGACTTGGGAGACCAGGTGGATTTGGGGTGGTCCACTTGGATCTTTCTGGGGCCTTTTGGGACTCCCTTGAGACCCTTTGGGAGCCTT